>JAYESA010000010.1:70644292-70769292 GCA_036927795.1 Iris macrosiphon | reverse complement strand
CACCTTGCTACTTGCAACAACTGCTTTATAGTTTTTATCATTTAACTAGAACTGTTGTTAGAGGTGTACTTGCTCCAATCTTGACCGGATATATTTTTCAGAGGATCCGGAGGATTGGTGTCCGACGTTTTATGGACCTCAGCCTGTCGATGGTGCAGACAGGGACCCCCTAGTTCTGGAGTAATTTTTGGGTTGGTAGTCGGGATCACTAGGACCTCAGTTATTATTTTTATTTGCTTTTGGTACCAGATTTGTCCCCGTCTTTTGGTTTGAGACTTTGTATTGTATTTGATTCTGGATATTGTTGTATTATTATTATTGTTGTTGCTTTAGTAGTAGTTGTTGTGTGGACTTTGTAGTTGTTAGACTTCTGTGTTATCTTATCGTACTTAGATTCGTGATTGAGTACTTGTGTTATCATTATCATATTGCTCCTCCGTTTGGAGTTGAGATCTTGACGGGTACTTATATTATTGTGTGAGATTATTAGCTAGATAGTAGACCTAGACAGCATTCTACCGTCGATGCTGCAGCGTAGGCTGGACGTACCCACGACTCATGCCCAATTTTTCGGGTACGGGTCGTGACACCTCGAGAACATAAGCTTCACAAATAGAGCCCTCAACCCGTGCCTTATTTTTTAGCTTTCTCTTTGCGTGATTCAGATGCCGATCAAAGGGTTACATCCATCGATAATCGACAGGACCACCAATACGTGCCTCATAGGAAAGATGAATTGACAAATGCTCCATAGAGTCGAAGAATCCAGGAGAAAACACCTTCTCGAACTTACATAGTGTTACCGTAATGTCCTTCTCTTGCTTTTTTATACGATCGACGAGAAACTTAGTAGAACAAAGATCTCTGAAGAATATGCTGAGCTCTGTCAATGGATCCCAAACGACATACGGTAAGAATTTCTAAAATATAATCAAAATTAACCTCTCCATGAATACGTGACAATCGTGGCTCTTCAAACCCACCAGTTTATTCTCTTTGAGGTCGACGCATCTCCTCAAGTTCGACACGTACCCGTCTGGAAACTTTAGACCCTGAATCCACCTACAAAGTCTCCCTTTATCCTCTTTCTCCAGTGAGAAAACTGACTTATGCTGCTTTAACTTTCCATTCTCCTCCTCTATCAAATGCAACGCAAGACGTCTACATATTTCTTCTAAGTCCAACCTGGCCTTCAGATTGTCTTTCGTCTTCCCCTATACCTCCAATACAGTATTAATTATGTTATCAAACACATTCTTCTCGATATGCATAATATCAAGGTTATGTCTGATAAGATTGGTGCTCTAATATGGCAGATCCCAGAATATACTCCTCTTCGTCCAGTTATGGGTGCAACCAAATCTGTCACACTTGTACCCCTTAGCAGGCTATTCGATAGCACTTGGTAAATCTTTTACCTTTTCCCATATCGTGTATCCGGGCCACCTTGGCGGTGGATTGGCCTTCTCCACAACGCCCGTACGAAAAGCATTCCTGTTTCTCTGGTACGGATGATCCTTCGGTAGAAATTTTCGATGACAATCGAAGAAGCACGGTTTGCCTCCGTATTTCAAATGGAAAACCTAGTACGGTCCATGCAATACGGACATAAGAGATGACCTTGAGTGCTCCATCCCGATAACATTCCATAGACCGGAAAGTCGTTGATGGTCCACATAAGTGCTGCCCTCATCTGAAAATTTTGCTTTCTAGAAACATCGTACGTGTTGGCACCTACTTCCCATAGCTTATTCAACTCATCTATCAAAGGCTGTAAATACACATCGATATTCCTCTTCAGATTGTTCGGACCCAGGATAATAACGGTTAGGAACATATACGGAGTCTTCATGTACATCTATGGCGGTAAATTGTACGGAGTGACGATCACATGCCAACATGAATACTGGGAGCACGAAAGTCTGAATGGGATAAAACCGTCAAAGGAGAGCCCCAATCTGACATTATGCGGATCCGAAGCAAAATCTGGATACTCTCGATCAAAGTGCTTCCATGCTTCTCCATCGGATGGATGATCCAATACTCCTTCGATCTATTTTCGCCTGTGCCAACTCATATTTTCTGTAGTCTCCTTAACCACAAACAAACTCTGCAACTGCGGCGTCAAAGTTAAGTAGTGCATCGAATCTGTAGACTTCCTTGCACCGACAGACTTTCCTCTACCAGTGGCCTTGTAGCGATCAATACCACAGAATCTGCACACATCTTCATCCTTGTTGTCTTTGTAGTACAACATGCACCCATTACGATATGCATCAATTTTCTCGTATCCCATCCTGAGCGATCTCACCATCCTCTTAAATCGGTAGAAGATTTTAGGCAACTTTGCACCCTTGGGCATGATCTCTATAATCAAATCGATCAGTAGATTATAGTATTCTTACGACATGTTAAAATCAGACTTGATGCTCAACAATCTTGTAACCACCTCCAACGGTGAATGATCCTCACAATCAGGATATAATGGAGTCCTTGTATTCTCCAGCAACTCCATAAAATTTGTAACATCGACATTCGGTGCCTCCTCAGCTGCATCATGATTGTCCGGATTGAAACTAGGCCCCGCCACATCAAAAACCATGTTTACCCACCCGTCATCATAAGCAGCGTGGTCGTGGACATCCATTTACGGCTCTATATAAGGTTTCGACTCCGATGCTAGAGACACAAGTTTTTCGTGCGCGGTCCACTGATAGTAATTCAGCGTGAAGCCCTTCGAATACAAATGATATGTGACTTCCACTTCTGGATGATATTTTAAGTTGCGGCATCTCACACACGGACATTTATTTTTGGTACCGTCCATGTACTGAGGGAACGCCTTGGCGAACTACAGGAACTGCTGTACACCCTCAATGAATTCATCCCGCACACCGCACATGTCATCAGGATGACAGTTGTATATCCACGAACGATGACGCAGATAGTAATTCATATCCATTTCTAGATAATTCTGCAAAAATGACAGTATGTGTCTTATAAATCGTTAAATACAGTGTAATTCTCTGGAGGAAGGTAAGAAATGCTCTAACTTGATACACAATGCCCTATGTATGTATGTGTGATGGTTATTTGAGTGATTAAGTGAGCTCAGGTCACTAGGGAGAGCAGTTTACAGTTTTCAGTGTGCATCATTTGGCAGTGAAGGGAGAGCAGTGTGCCAGCTCTATGCTAGCAGCTAGCTGTACTGCACAGTACAGCAGTAAGAAATCAGTGTGCAGCAATATTATGCAGTGCACAGCAGGAAGGATGCACAACAACAAGTAAACTCAGCAAGTAGCAGCAGAGCAGTGCACTGCAGAGCCTTCAACAGCAGGTTTAGCAATCTGCAGTAGCCAATGCAATAGCACGTGCAACAAGAAGCATCAGCCCAAGTTGGATACGAGTTCTAGAAGAAGCCAATACTGCATCGTATCTCGGCTTTGAAGAGTCATTTCCGTGTCCGTGTATACGACTCTTCTTGAGTCGACAGGATATTTTGGTCCGATATACGTTATTCTATGTTGGCCGACATCTACAACACTGGTTCTCTATAGCATAATAATAGATTGTCATATATGTACTTGGAACCATAACCATCACCATCAAGCTTTGTTCAACATAATGTGATCATCCATGGAGCACGACTCAACAATCAAGGAAGCTCCAAACAAGAATAGACCTATCATTTACAACTGCTTGTCGATCATATGTCAACCATGAACCAAACATAGTGCACAAATTTTGAAGTGTCCACACATATATTGTGTTGTGTCTGTGTACTGTACGATAAGCGGCATGGAGACAATTATTTTAGAGTGTATATGTGCATCTTAGTGTTTAGTGTAGTAACATAGTGCATACATGCTGAAGTGTCCACATACATGTCATGTCGTATCGTGTTGTGTCGTGTTGTGTCATGTTAGAGAGAGAGAGAAAGGAGACAAAGAGATCTCACCGAGTGAGGAGGAGGGGAGCTGGAGAGAGAAGAACGTCGGAGGGAGGAGGAGCCGCCGGAGGGAGGAGGACGCCGGAGGAAGGAGGGGAGCCGAAGGAAGGAGGGGACGGTGGAGGGAGGAGGGGACGCCGGTCGGAAGGGGGTCGCCGAGGTGGGCGCCGGGAGGGAGGAGGGGACGCCGGAGGGAGGAGGGGAGCCGGACACGACGGAGGGGGGGTTTAAAATTTTGGGAGAGAGATCGAAGAAAATGGGGGGAAAAGGAATTCCTCAACCCTAAATAATGAAATAAATTAGCGACATTTAGCGACGCGAGCTAATGACGTCGCTAATATAAATATTTAGCGACGTTATAGACGTCGCTAAATACGTCGCTAAATATTTAATATATTAACGTCGCTAAATACGTCGCTAAATACGCCGCTAAACGTCGCTAACCATATAACTCAGCGACGTTTAGCGACCTTAAATAAACTTATACTGACTATTCTTTTAAAAAACTGAATTATCGTCGCTAAACGTCGCTATATATCGCCAAACGGCGACTTATAGCGACGTTATTCTTTGGAGTCGCTGATATCTTTAATATTAGCGACGATTTAATTTGACGTCGCTAATCCCGCAAAATTTAGTAGTGATTCTCGTTCCATCCTAACGTTTATTGTCTACGCAGAAAGATGAATCTTCGCAGTGGACGTGTCGCCCCTCTCGCCATCACTTCATGTACCCCAACACCTCAGGAGGAGCAAGCTCTTCAGCAGCCTCCTTTGATGTCCCCAACCACTCCATATTAGCAGAGACAATCATCACAGCCAGAAGTAGCGATACCATCTGATCAGCAGTATCATCAGACCCAGGTACCTCATGATGGACATCTGGGACTATAGTTCCCAATACCTCAGGGGAGGGTATATGCCACTACCTCCAACTCCTCCATTACTGCCTCATATGCCCTATGTACCTCCACCTCAGCCTTTTCCATAAATCGAGGGGACTTCAATGACACAATTCTTGCAGGCTATGTTGCAAGCATAATGGCAACATAACGAGTTTATGAGACAAGCTAGGTTAGCTGCAGTGAACAAGCCTATACCTGCACCTGCACCACAACCATATGTGGAATATTAAAGACTTCAGTTAGATGAATCCAAAGCCCTTCAGAGAAACAGAGAGTCCATTAATTATCACCTCCTGGCTAATTAGTACCGAGAAGCTGCTTAAGGCATCACAATTGCCTTCTGATATATGGATGGCAACAGTGGAACTATTCCTTGAGGATAATGCCCATCATTGGTGGGAGCCAAAAAAAGCGACAAATGGGTGCGAACCAGTCTTGGGAAGAGTTTTATAAACTCTTCAACGAGAAGTATTTTTCTGCTAATGTCAGAGATGCTTTGTTTAATCAGTTCATCCATCTCAAGCAGGGGAACATGACTGTGGATGAGTATCATGCTGAGTTCAGTCGACTGAGCAGATTCGGCACGGTACTGATACTGGCGGAGCTAGAGAGAGCCAGGAGATTCGACCATGGATTATCACATGAGCTCAAAAGATACACTACCGTGCAATCCAAAGATTCGCTTGCAGCGGTGTTAGAAGAAGCCAGGAACAAAGTGCTCCTTTGCAAGGAGGCACAACAAACGTTGAAACATTCCGCTCAGTATATGCCCCAGTTCGACCCACATCAGGAGGGCCCGAGAGAGGCATCATAGGCTATCAGCAGACAAGAGCAACGCCGTACCAAAACCAAGATAACCCAATGTGACAATATTGTAATAGACGAGGTCATACTCAGCAAAACTGTCGCCGAAGACTAGCCAATGTTTAAGTTGTGGTTCGATCAACATCAACTTCGAGATTGTCTAGCGAGAGTCATAATGGCACCAACACTACCAACTCAACCAGCAGCACAAGGAGGATATCCACGGGGACCACTCCCTGACTAGGCGATGCAATTTGCTCAGGCCAGATATCAGACTGGAGCACAACGACACGGTCAAGTTTTTCCATATAAACCGTGTTAAATCCCAACTGCCTTTCCATATAAACCCAATATATCATATGCCCACCCATGTTAAATCTCACCCGCCTTTCCATATAATATACACAGCTGCAACCGAGCACACACTCTTATACACTTAGTATTATTCACGTTGAAGAAGAGGATGTACACATGGACTAATAAAATATATGAAGAATAAGATATAGTAGTCATTCTGTTTCTTTCTTTCTTTTCATATATACATTGTTCGCACGTGGAATCCTAGTTAAACAAATATGGGCACGGTGAGAGGCATGTACCATAAAATTTCATAATATGGTTTATGAACTACTTCTAGTGCATTGCATTTATCATGAATATAGGATGTGGAAGCATGCATAAGAATGTTAGTAATAGCAAGCTAGCAAGTTCCATCTACACGACAAAGCTCTCTAAGGCTACGTCTTTATAATTTAAAATTCCTACAGAAACGAGTTCTTAAATTTTTTTAACTCATACAATTTAATTTATTTTATATTTTTTGACTTTTTAAAAATATCTAAATACAAAAATATAAAGAACTAAACTAAAAAAAATGTTCACCTGTCGTAACTTTATTGCAAATTTAACTCAAGAGTTTTTATTTGAGTTTCTGTAGTTGAACTCTTTATAATCCTAGTTGAAGTTACAACACAGCATGTAACTTTACTATACCAATAAGTGATTTGCACAAACACCCTCCTTAACTTCTTTAATTATCCGCTTAACTATATTATGGACAACTTTAAAAAGTAGAAGATCTTAGGCTTCAACTATAATAATATTTTGGCCGGACCTATTCTAGTTGCTGTGTAAGTCATAATATGTAGCATTTAGTGGTTCAATTCAATTTATTAGTTGCATACAACATCTACTCTTGAACATGCAACCAAGTAAGTAAGTAGGTGCACATATTGAAATATAGGGGGTGGTAATAGCCGATTATTTAGAGAAAAATATATAGGTAAACTAATGAACTATTGAGGAAAATAAGTATATGTGATCCTATCAGGAGATGTTATCCTCTGCCATATTCAGCGGGTACTCCTTTACATGTATTTCATCGTGTGTATTGGGTATTGATTATTTATATTCGTGTACACACACTGCTCGTGTTCAGTGTGATTATATTCGTGTACACACACTGCTCGTGTTCAGTGTGCCCATATTCGTGTTCGTAACGTGTCATGATTGGATCCATTGGTATTAGTTGGGGATGGGGGAGTAGGAGTTGATTATGTGATCAAAGCCTCAGTGTATTCGTGTACATGTCGATTACATACCACACTTGTAATCGAGTTACCTTATTGTATTCGTGTTCAACCTAAATCTATCACATAATGAACTTGTATTCTGAGACACATTAGTTAGATTTCAGTTATTTCCATTATTGCAGATATTCATATTGCTTGTTCTTCATTCCAATACATTACCTGTTCACTCTCGTTCTTTTTATTCATTTGTCTAGATATCTTGTATTCTTTTCTATTATCTGTTTTATATGCTTGATTATGTATTTGAAACTGCTTTCAGAGGTATGTACTTCGCTCCAATCCTGACTGGATATATTTTCCAGATGATTCACTCATAGATCATTATCCAACTTTCTACGGACTGTATGAGGGCACACCATTAGAGGATACTCCTATAGACTAGGAGGACTTAGTTCCAGAGCTTGAGGAGGTTTAGTTTATATTTTGGTAGACTTGTATTAGATTGTTACTGAGATTCATGGCATGTATATTATTTCAGACTTGTGGATTGTATCTTGATTCTTTCTTTGTTATTCCATTCGTGCTTTATCTTTCTTAGTTTGCATTGTGATTGAGTATAGTTAAATTTGTGAGATATCATATTGTTCCTTCGTTTGGAGTTGAGATGATTGACAGGTACCATATATATATTGTTGATATATTTAGTTAGTTAGAATTGACCCAAACAACGTTCTACTGTCGATGTTGCGGCGTAGACTGGGCTTACCCACGTACTCGTGTCCGAATATCCGGGTGCGGGTCGTGACAGTTGCACCAACAATTTTCAGTCCGAAGGGCATCACCATATACCCCCCAATAGTGTTCAAAATAATTGTACTTTTTATCATCCAAAAATATCTTGATCTAGTTGTAGCCAGAGAAACCATCTATAAAAGATATCCATTCAAAGCCATATGTGTTGTCGATCATAACATCAGTGATGGGTAGGAAAAATGCGTCATTTGGGCAAACAACATTTAAATCACGGTAGTCGATGCAGACCTTGATTTTCCCTATTTTTTTTTGACTGGAACAATATTGGCCACCCAGTCAGGATGTTTCTCTTCGCAAATTAAGCCACTTGTGATCAGCCTCTTGACTTTGGTCTCAATAGATTCTATAATATTTGGATGAAACCGCCATTGTTGTTATTTTACTGGTTTTGCATTTAGAAGAATATTCAACCAGTGCATTGCTATCTAAGGATCTAGAAGAGGCATATCTTCGTATCTCTAGGAGAAAATGTCGATATATTCTCTTATAAGTTGTATAACAGATTGCTTTTCTTCTTTAGAAAGGCTCTTACTGATGAAAATCAGTTTAGGAGATGATTCATCTCTGAGGTCAACTTGAAGGATCTCGTCTTTAGTCGGTGGTTCTCGCTGTTCAAACCTTAGTTTCCATTATGATTCCATCTTTTGAGCCCATGAATCAACTTCAAAAGGCTCGAATAAATGATCATCTTCTTCAACTTGGTCCACTGACACCATGTTGACTGACAATGCTTGCTTAAATATTTTACCAATCCTTTCATCGAAATCCCATGTAGAAGATTTTAATGAATGTGAATGGTTTTTCTCTTCTATTTTCAAGCTTTTAGAAGTTGAAGGAGGAGTAACATAACCCAGACCACTATACGTACGCTGGTAGTAAGTTTCAAGTTTATCTTTTGGAGCAAAGTGGCATAGCGGTAAACGTCATCCTTCGCCGAAATTGAGACATTTATCGCTTTTCAGGTCATAGCCCATCTTCTGGATGATATTTTTGTCTGATTGACTATAATGATAGAGTTGCATCTTGCCTATGTCCCTGTCAGGTTCGTCATTGGGTATCATTTTATGAGAATTGGCTCTGCCAAAGATTATCGGCTTATCTCCCTTATTGGAACTTGGAAATAAGAATCTTTGTAGAGGAGGCATGGTGTCCTCGCTTTGTAAACTGGTACACACATAGGTTCAAAAAAAAATATAGTGAGTCTAAGAAGTCTCGAAGAGACAGATCAACATCAGAGTAGTTTGAAGATACAAGGGCATTACAACTTCTTTCCCTTGGCCGGCACACTGGCCTGGCCAAGGATGGTGTCCACAGAGCCATGGATAGGAATAACTGAAGTGGAGCCATCAACAAGTTATTCCTCGTCTGCATAGACCATCATATTATTTTCCCTTTTATTAGCGACGTTGGGGTAAGAGAAACGGGGCATTGTAGCCAAGCCTTGCGAGTCTTCCTTGGCCTCGTGATCGATGAGGGTCTGGAACATCCCTCTAAAAGCATGTCTTCATAGGCCTGTTGGACGAATTCAACGACCAAGGACTTTTGCGTCATTTCCATCAACGCTACATCAGGTTGAGCATTTTGTTTGCCATGGAGAAGGCCTTCCCCAGTAGAGTCACCATTTTGTTTGCCATAAATAAAAATTTTACAAACTTTTATTACAAACTTTACAATTATTACTTTGAAATTACAAATAATCTTATACAAGAATATCTAAGTACAAGCACTAAGAAAGAATTCTGGGAAAGTAGAAGCTATGGATATCTGATCTACGTCGATCACTTTACTCCTTGGACAGCCTGAAAATGAGAACGAGAATCTTGTTAATTCTCGAATACTGTTGAAAGTGACAACTAGAAGGCCCTAGCACAAGACACAATAATTTTGATCCTCTGGAATAGCACTGATCCCAAAGTGTTTATAACCATTAAGCACTGTAATGGTTAGATTAGGATTCTGCGAAAAAAATGGGTAATATACACTATTTTTGCCCTTTATGCGCAGAATCGTGGGTAACTGCCACCCACGTTGTACTTACTGCTCGCACAAAATAATGTCTGCTTGACACGTGACCACCAATACAAGAAATTTTTTGATCGTGGATACAATTGTCTCTTTAGTTCACCAATATCTCAACATTAAATGCACGAGATTTTCTCGAATTCTCAACCATTCGCTGGCGGTTTAGGAACTGAATTTTTAATTTGTAAAACGCATATAATTCTTCTTCTCTGAGAGAAAATGTGAATATATGCGCACTTTTTATGCTGACCTCTGTTGTGGAATGCCTCGTGGTTCTTTTCCTCGGACAAAGAGTTAAAAGATTGTTGATTACTTTGATGTGATTGATGTGACTGTCTCAACTGGTATAGCTAGTCTTCGTACATTGTGCAGAAATGGCAGGCGTTGGACACATCTTTTGATGGCAATTTGTCCTTTAACTGATAGATTATGTGTGAACATTCACTATCAGAAAAAATTAAATTAGCGACGTCTAAAAACGTCGCTAAAAAACCAAATATCGTCGCTAATTTGGTTTAGCGACGTAATTAGCGACGTTTTAAAGTTGTCGAAAAAAACAAAGTCGCAAAAAAAAATGTCGCTAAACGTCGCTATACCGACGTTTTTAGCGACTTTAATGTGTCGCAAAATTTAGCGACGCCGAGTCACTAAATAGCAACGTTTATTAAAGTCGCTAAACGTCGCTGATTAGCGACTTATATAGCGACGTTACACCGACGTCTTTAATGACCTGGCTATTCTGCCATGTCAGCAATTGGCGACGTATAGCGACGTTTTTAGCAACGTCATTAGCAACGTATTTAGCGACTTGTTACAGCATCGCTAATTAGCGACGTATTTAGCGTCGTAACATAACGTCGCTAAACGTCGCTAAACGTCGCTAATTTTAAAAAAAATAAAAAAAATACATTTCTGGATTTACCAGCCCCCTTGGGTTTATTATCAGGTATATGATAGTAGTAGAAATAATTGAATAAAGAACACAGTAGCAGCACCAAGGGAAAAAATTCTAGTACACTGGGTAAATACAGGCCAAGTATCAGTCATCAGTTGTAAACGAAAATATGAATAATATAATAAAATTTGAAGAAAAGAAAGCATCCAGCAAATCTCATCGTAAACGTAAAGAATATGGCAAATTTATATCCATACAATCGCATCCTAAATAATAATAAAAATAACTATACTACTACGAATCTGCAGGAGGTTTAGAAACTCGATAATTGCCTAAGTTATATTAAAATTAACACAAAGTAAAGTAATACTTACATAGGTCTGTGAGGCCCTCTCATCAATGAGATTTCCATCCTTGCGATGGGTGGCCAAGAAGACGGTCACCATGTTTGCATCCTCACCCCTCTGTACCTGTTAAAAATATATTATTTATTACTAAACTTAAATATTTTTTCCAACTACCATTTTATGGTACTTATATTAAAATAATATATTTTAAAAGAAAAAACATACCAAACGACGAAAATATTTCGTCATCAGAATCGAGCCACCACACCACTTGGCAGCATTCTGCCTAGCCGCCTTGGCCTTCTTAGACCTTTCCTTGTAGCTCGGATCGTCGAATCTAGCCCTCATCGCAGTCCACTGCTCAGGCGTGATCCAACCTTGGATCGGTTTTCCAGCACGATCACGAGCCTTCTGGTCATCCAGAGCATCTCGGATAAGCTTGGCGGCAACGGTAGAAAAGAGCCGCTCGATCAACTCGGCCCGGTGCGGAGGATAAAAATATGTTTGCTATAATAAATAATTCATTAAGTTAGCATCACGAATAAGTTATATAATATGAATAAATTAGAGGATTTATTTAATATACTTTTACCTGGAATTGCGCAAACCAGAACGCCTTCCTCTCCTCCGGAGCCTCAGAGTAGTTAATCCAAGGGCCACCGTAGTTGTTCCTCATAAATTGGCCCAGGCGTCTCTGAACCGACGATGGACGATATCTATACAGAGATAATAATTTAGATTACTGAAAAAGTCAATATACGATGAATAAAGAGAAACACAAATATATACTAAACCATCTAATTGACTTACTTTGTACCGTCGGCCCAAATCTCTGTCCTCGTCTCCTCCGGAGGTGCGCATGGAGGATCTTGCTGATGCTGGGACAACGTGGGCACGGCCTCCTCGACATGCTCATCTGTCCCCATGGTTCCGTCAGCAGGAGGAACGCTGGACGAGGGTGTACTATCACGCCAGGAACTACTCGTCCCAATAGTCGGAGATGTGAGTGATCGATATACTGGAGTACTGGGCGACGATGATCTGGAACCAACAGTAGGCAGTACCGGAGTGGCACTCTGTCTACCTCGGGACCTGCCGAATCCTTCGCGTCGTCCTGTCATATCTGATAACAACATATGATGAATATAGAGAAACACAAATATATACTACATTCTACAGTCGAAATGTGATGCATATCTCAAAGCATTCTACAGTCAAAATATAATACATATAATCGTTAATGGGTACATCTACTTCGTCAATTTTTTAACCTTGATCTATATTCTACAGTCAAAATATAGTTACATTCTACATGCAATACATTTTATTTTCAATTATATTCAGAAAATTTATCTTGTTCGCCTTGGTCATCCTGCTCTTCCTCTTACTCGTCTTCACTTTTATCTACTTCGTCGTCCTCTTCGGATAATTCTACATCTTCTATATTATTACTCGTGTAATGAGTAACTTTCGTTGAGTCCACATCTACAATATTTGTTACAAGAGGTAGATCGTCCTCCTGATAAGCTATTTCGTCAATGTCAAAGGTATTTCTAGCTTTAGTCTTGCATACTTTCCACCAATCCGACCTCGCTGTCCCCCATCTAGGATAAGTTGTAAAGTACACGAGCTGAGCCTGACTTGATAGGACAAATGGTTCGTAGCCTTGATATCTACGCTTGTAGTTTATATCCACAAGGCCATGCTTGTCAATTTTCTAACCTTTATCTTGAATCGGATCGAACCATTCACACCTGAATAGCACGATATTAGAAGGTTCTGTACCATAATTATATGTCAACTCCACAATCTCTCGTAAGATGCCAAAAAAATCATTGTCCGGATTGACGTCTTTGTAGTTTGAAGATTTGATACACAAACAACTGTTTTTCGTGGAATCAAGATCCAGAAAGCTGTCTCTGATAGGAGCATTTGTTGACTTGAACCTGAACCCATTCACACAGAAACTTGGCCATATTTTTACGGCAGTAATTGGTCCCTTGGCTAGAGTTCTAATAGATTCAGTCTCGGGTGATATTAGACGATCGAACTAAATACCAAAGTAGCGATAGTAAGTTATTTGTTTTGCAAGTGCAAAAATAAAAAATAATTACCAAGCATCTTACATATGCGCTCAATCAAGAAGGAAAATGGCATCTCATATCTTGTTCTACTTCTTCGTCTGTTATGTAGGGTCTAACCGACCTCAACTCATCATTATATGTGCTAAAAAATAATGAAGCAACTGATGATTAGTAGCATAACAGTATCTTATACTATTACATTGAGATGATATAAACGTTGATGTATTAATTACTTACCCCTCTAGCTTCTCCACTTCATTCTCGTCGCAATTGAGTAATATATACAATTGAGCAGCCCTTAGCTCATCGTCATTCAAATATCTCTTCTTTATTTTTCCCGAAGACTTTCCGGACGCATTGAATACTTTGATTATTGCATCATTAGATTCCTGATATGCGTTGTCGTTTCTGGGAGCTTTCGTCCTATTAGTAGCAACATGCGGTTTGAAATACGTCGAGCAAAAGTTTATAATCTCCTCGAGAACATAAGCTTCACAAATAGAGCCTTCAACCCGTGCCTTATTTTTCACCTTTCTCTTTAGGTGATTCAGATGCCGCTCGAAGGGGGTACATCCACCGATAACCGACAGGACCACCAACACGTGCCTCATAGGAAATTCGGCGTGAAGCCCTTCGATGCTAGAGATACAAGTTCTCCGTGCGCGGTCCACTGATAGTAATTCGGCGTGAAGCCCTTCGAGTATAAATGATATGTAACTTCCACTTCTGGATGATATTTCCTGTTGCGACATCTCACACACGGACACTTAATTTTGGTACCGTCCATGTACTGAGGGAAAGCCTTAGCGAACTGCAGGAACTGCTGTACACCCTCAATAAATTCATCCCGTACACCGCACATGTCATCAGGATGACGGTTGTACATCCACGAACGATGACGCAGATAGTAATTCATATCCATTTCTAGATACTTCTGCAAAAATGACAGTATGTATCATATAAATTATTACATACAGTGGTTTATCACCTAACTTCATAACTTAACCGTACTATAAAAATTATAACTGATATAATACATACTTTCATTTATCAAAGTCTAAAATAAGCAATATTCAAAACAACTGAAAAGAGGCCAAGTCTCTTAGTTTTTTAATATTTTATACTATTGGTAAAAGCAAACAATAGTTTTTTTTACTACTTGAAAAGAGGCCAAGTCTCTTAGTTTTTTAATATTTTTTCTATGCGTAATTACTTAACTTCCCATATTAAATTGAATGAAAAATTTTAATTAGTAAGAACTTTTTTGGAAAAAAAATTCCACTGTGATGTCTCAGTTTTCTTATTATAAAGTAGTATAGATATATGGCTCATAGTATCCTAGTAAGTTGTGAGTTGGAAGCAAACACACACACACACACACATAAAAATGGATTAGATCTTATGTTAAGCCTAGGCTTACAAGAGTTGCCAATGGCCTCTTTTGCTACATAGTGCATCCCTCGAAGCCCAGGCCCCCACACACAAACATAAAATGGATTAGATATTATGTTAAGCCTTGGCTTACAAGAGTTGCCAATGGCGTCTTTTGCTACATAGTGCATCCCTCGAAGCCCAGGCCCAAAGCTCATCTAGAGCAACTAGTTATCAATATAGTTGTTGTATTTACTAGTTATCAATATAGTTGTTCTATAAATACAGAGGCATCATCTAGACAGGAGAATTCAGGAATTGAGGTATCATAAGCTAAATCTAGAATTTCCACAACTAATTCCTGCTGCATTGTTCTATAAATATACAGAGGCACCATCTAGACCGAAGAATTCAGGAATAGAGGAATCATAAGCTAAATCTAGAATAATTCTTGAATTCCACAACTAATTCCTGCTGCACCCATTGCTAAAGTAGGAACTGTGCAAACTCCAATGGTTTCTTCTCCTTGATCCCCTGAAGAAACTGATAATTGAATCAGGATCCAGATCTCCAGAAGCAGATAATTCTTGTAATTCAATAAAGCTAGGCTGTACTGTAGGAAATTTATAAGGTACTAAAGTAACTGTACATCACGAAGGGTCTCTACTTCTTATAGAGGCAGAGGGGGATCATCATATAAGTAAAATATGGAGGACATAGTAGCAAGGCCTGCGGGGGGAGAGAGACATGGATGCTCAGTGCATACAAGTGCAATGCTCCTCTGCACAAGACAAACTAGGAAGAAACATCCATAGTGAAGATAGAATATTGTATGTGTTTCAGTGTGTGTGTGTGTGTGTGTGTGTGTGTGTGTGTGTCAGTGTGTGTGTGTGTGTGTCGTGCCTGTGTCAGTGTCTGTGTCTGTGTGAGTGTGTGTGTGTATCTGCGTCTGTGTGTGTGTGTCGTGTGTGTCTGTCAGTGTTTGTCTGCGTGTGTCGTGTCTGTGTGCGTGTGTCGTGTCTGTGTGCGTGTGTCGTGTCTGTCCAGTCATCAGTTGTGTCAGTGTCACATGAGAGAGAGAGAGAGAGAGATTATCTAGAGCTCGAGGAGGAGGAGGGGGTGCCGGAGTAGCCGCAGCCGTGGAGAGCCGGTCGCCGGAGAGGGGGGCGGGCGGGGGAAATCGAAAACTTTCAAAATTTTCGACAGATGGGGAAAAAGAATCTGAGCCCTAATTAACCAAAATTTAGAGACGTTTAGCGACGTATAATAAAAACGTCGCTAAATTAAAATTTAGCGACGTCTAAGACGTCGCTAAACACGTTGCTAAATATTTTTGACATATACGTCGCTAATTACGACGCTAAACATCGCTAAATCAGATATATTAGCGATATTTAGCGACCTTAATTGAACTTATAGCGACTAATCTTTTAAAATCTTAATAAAAGTCGCTAAACGTCGCTAAATGTCGCCATTTAGCGACGTCTAGCGACGTTTTTAATGGAGTCGCTGATTTAGCGACGTTTATACAAGGAGTCGCTAAAATATGTCGCTAATCCCGCTTTTTCTAGTAGTGATTTTGATAAAAATGTGTACATTTGGTCTTTTACTGAGAGGAAGGAATAAATGCATGTGTTTGGATCTCTGTCGAGAGCAAGAAACAAATGTGCGCGTTCTTCTTAATCTGCAAATTAAAAAATGTGCTCTTTTTTTCTCAAGACCATTTTCTTCTGTTGGGGGATTGCCATCTGCGCATATTTTTCTATGCTTCTACACTCGCAATATTTAATGACACTGCCGTGGCGGCATGAACTTTTGTTGTTACTTGCTTAATACAAACACAAACTGTGAGTTATGGAACTGATAGTAGATGCAGTCATTTTAGAACTTTCATCTATTTCGTAGTGTCTCTTGTCTACTACGACACTGTATACTTTTGAGACTTTTGATACCAATAGATAAGATAAGAAGAGATGCATCTAAAATTGATTTCAAGATATTATGAGGTTGCATCTGTGTTTGTAAATCCATTGTTAGTCACTCCTGGAGAGGTGGAAGTTTGGTTTTAAAGATCGGTCAGATACGATCATTTCCTTCCAACGAAGTCCCACAATCTAGAGGGGTCGTTTGGTTAGTGGGACAAGGTACAAAGTTCACAAATATCACAAACTGGAATTCCTGAAAGTAAAGTATTGAGATATTGGTGGTAACTAACTAAATTGATAAATTGGTAGATGATTTTGAGCAATAATCAATATTGGATAAATATAGAGTACTGATATTAAAAAAATCAATAATTACATAATAAAACAAAAAAAAGAATCTTTCTAATTAGAAGTTAATCTATATTTTTTTGTTTTCCAGAATGGTTATGTTATAACTGAATATGAATACTGAGAGCGATGATGAAGTTGTTTGTGTGCAATGAAAAAAAAAAAAACTTAATATGAATACCAACGCATATATAATTTAAAAAACATAATAACTTTATTCGTCATTATCATCAAAAGTTTCTCATAATCCATCAAAATACAAATAAAGAATATACTATTTTTTAAAAACTTGAAAGTGTGAGAGCAATTAACTTCTCTAGTTAAAAAAAAAAATGGTGTCTAGGTTGCTTCTCTTGTTGAAGCTACGTGACCATAGAGTCTAGGTTGAGGTGGCACTTGGCTTTGTTACTATGGTCTTGACCTAAAAAGAAATGTTTATATCACATGGTCAATGAGTAACATTTCTAGTTAAGATCTTCGCACGTTTAAGTTCATCATGATTGTGATGAACAAACTCAGACCGATGGATCTTCAAACATGATGAAATTTTACGTACACTGTACAAAGACCAATTGATAAACTAATTGAGGTAGAAAGAAAAAAAAAAAATGGAAAGACGCGAAGAAACGAAAGTGAATTTGAAATTTGTATGTTTTTATGACTACCTCAATGAAACTTTAGCTGCAACCATTATATTGTTTTTCCCACTTAACTAATAAATAAATAAAAATTTAAATCATCTTCTTGATTTAACCAAATACATCAATAGAAAAGTTTAAATTTATTTAACAAATTAATACATTTTCTTTGGGATTCTTGAGAATATGTGAAGATCATCAAGACTTTTAATTATTTGGATACCAAAGCCCTACTAATAAATTAATACATTTTCTTTAGGATTCTTGAGAATATGTGAAGATCATCAACACTTCTAATTATTTGGATACCGAAGCCCTACCCAAAAATTGACATGAGATTTAATAATCTGAAAAGAAAAATGATACAATTGCTGTGACACTTTATGTTGCAATAGTCCTTTCTCTTATTTCACTGTAGATAGGTGGTTGTCATATTAGGATAGGTGGTTGTCATAATAGATAGGATCATATTAGGATTCTGAATACAAAATTACTGTTAACAGCTTATATTGAAAAGAAACGTGAAGCATTTGCTAAATGGTGAAGAGAAAAAAAAAAGATTTTTATACAGTAGTGGTCCTCAATACTGTCTTCCTTTGTCGGAGGAAAGTTTATTGAAAGCAAAATAATTTACATGATTTCCTTTGTCGAAGGAAAGTTTATTGAAAGCAAAACAATTTACATGATTCTCGCTGTCTAAGGGGTGGACAGGGCATCGACATGCATCTTATATCTCATTCATAGAACTAATACATGGAGCTCAAATGATAGTACCACTAGGAACCAAAGCATCTTTTATTATCGTAACAATGCCACTCTTAATGAAGTATCCATCCGTCTCCCTGGCTGCTTCTTGCACATTATCGCTGTTGATTATCTGGAACGACAACAATTTGTTAGAATGAGGTTTATATGAGCTATATAATGAGACAATGCTTATAATGTGTACAATGTACATGACTTCTTTTTTTTATTTAGACAAATGAAGTTGGAGTTTGGTTAAGTTAGAAGTCATTTCAGGAATAAAGAAAATAAAGTTACTATAAATTCTTGAAGGAACAAGGTATATAAATCTTTCCCATAGAAAGCATTAGCGAAATAGCAAGAATAAGAAACAAAACCAAGAAGCAATAAATTTAGCATAGCAACGATACCTTGACATTATCTCCAATACGAGCATTTTTGTCAATAATTGCTCTTTTGATGTGAGTATTCTTTCCGATGCCAATGGGAATGCCACCTTTTGCAGCTAGGGATCTCTTGTCAGCATCCGTCTAGTAGGGTGAATCGTTGATCAAATGAGATATGGCAGGTATTTCCTACTTATGAAATATCATGTTCATAATAAAGGATTTGATATGATGGATGTAATCAAGAAATACCTCATAATAATCTGCTCCCATCAATAGAGTGTCTTCAATAATTGCACCCTCGGAAATGCAAGAGCGAAGCCCAACTACGGAATGCTGAATCTTGCAATTCTGCATTGATGACAACAAGATCACATGTTTATCCTTTAGCATATTCAACATTAGACCAAACTAATCTAAGGTAACAGAATGAGTTCAAGAATAAGACATGTTTATCCTTGTAGTTAACTTTATATACTTCACCTATGCTAGTAACAAATCTAGAGAACATAATATAAAATAATAGTCATATAAAATTCTGCAGAAGAACCATAAATTGCACATTTCCTTTACTAACTACTTTCAGGCAGCTTTGCATACTTGCGAGGAATTGTTTCAGAGAACAAGATTTGAAGCAATAACTAAACAAAGCACAAGAAAGAAATTATCACCTGTATTGTGTTAATAAACTATGTCCTTAGTTTCTTGTTCTGATGTTGCTAACCATAGTTGTCAGGATCGGATCGGACAGTAGAATCGCAAAGGGGTCCGCATCGGATCGGGATCGTGAATCGTAAGATTCACAATTAAATCCTTAAAAGTTCAAAAAAATGTGGAAAATAGGGACACTTTATATCTATGTTATTATGCATATTTGAGGTACACAATATGAAAGGAAGTAGGCTACCACACTCTCTCTGTGAAACTTACTCAATTTCTCCAAAATGATAATCAAACTAATATTAATATTCACAAGTAACATATATAATACATATGTGAATGTTTTCATACTTTTATATACCAAATTACCCAATTACCAAAAAAAGCAAGGTTCAAAGTATCGGTATCGGAATCGGTATCGGACCATTCCTATGAGTATCGGGATCGGCGTTATCGGTAGTATCGGCGGTTTCGGATCGGAGTATCGGATTTTTTGGTATCGGAAAGCAAACAACTATTAGTAAATTATTAACATTTTAGAGAATATATTTTATACAATTATGCATAATTTAAAGTATTATCAGTATTGTTTCTTAGTATTTTTGATATTGAATGAAATAGTAGTCATCCTTGTCGATTGATTTATATGTGATAGATAAGTTTTCCTCTTTTATATGTTTTTACAACCTTATTATGCTTTTACATCATTTCTAATTGGTCTTTTTAATTCAAATTTTTTTGCCGAATTGACTGGAAAAGAGACCTCTAATGTCGGTATCGGTCAGTATCGGGTATCGGTCGGTATCGGATCGGAACATGCCAAACTGTATCGGTATCAGCCGTATCGGATCGGTATCGGCCGATACTTTAAACTATGAAAAAAAGTCAAAGACAGTCATAGAGAATATGGATCTTAGATTGGTTTGATGAGAGGCACTCAAATTATGTTTCTTCTATCTCCCATTAGTTGTGGAAGTCCAATGTAACAAACGGAAATGAATTTGAGTGAGTGGAGAAGGAAAGATCTAATGTTTTATATTCCTAGGATTTTGAAAGAGGGGAAAAGAGAAGTTTACATATAAGAAAGAGAGAATGGAAATGTTTAGTATAATAGGAAAGGGGGCACCAACTTACTAAAGCAAGTTTCAAAGTATATCGATAAATTTGAGATGGATATTATATAGCAGAACATTTGGAAAACACACACATACATGAATTTGAACCTACAACAACTATGCTAATACTTATGAACAGAAAGGATAACAGTGAAAGTAGACTTACTTTTATCACACATCCCTCCCCAATAACACTATCTGTAACATCAGCATCAAGCATCTTGGAAGGTGGTAAATATCTAGGTTGTGTGTAGATTGGAGAAGATCGATCGTAAAAGCTGCACATATAGTTCAAGATATGACCAGTAAGATTAAGGTGAATTTCAAACAACCACAGATGGATGTACGTGTCAGCTTTGTAACTACCTACCTGAAATCCGGTATAGGCTTTTTAGTTATCCCAAGGTTTGCATTATAGAAAGCCTCAATTGTACCAATGTCTTCCCAGTAACCATCATATAAGTAGGCTTGTACCTGAATGTCATTAAAGTTTAATACAACAGTAGATGAAGCTAGGATGGAAATCTATTACATGTAAGTTAACTTCTACATTGTAATTATTTCTTAGAACAACAGTACTGAACATCCATAGAACCATGTGATTGAGGAGGATATAAAGGCATAATAGCATGAAAATACACCACGATTTTGAAACATGTGACGAAATGGGAAACTCATTGAGCATAAAGTAGAGAAAATGGAACGGATGTATCTTCCTTGTATGCAATTGATTTGATACATAAACCAGCGTTTAGTCACTAATAATACAATAGTGCCATCTAAGTGCATGAACAATTTTCTAGTTACCGTTTTATGTATTAAATTGTATAGTACAAAAATCACTGCTTCCTAAGAATATTGATTTTATGCTGTGAGGTCATATTTGACATCTATTAATCATAATGAACAGCTATAGACATACCCTCATTCCAATATTAGTTGCACCAGGAATCACTTCACTTCCAAAGTCATTTGCTCCAGGAAATTTATCACGTAGTAATTGCAACATCACATCTTTACTGATCACATAGATACCCATACTTGCTATGTAGGGCATCTCTTTTGCCCTTTCATCATCAAGGCCTAATATAGTGGTGTCAACCTGAATAAAAAGAGAGAACAAGTCGAGATCTTAGAAATGCCATATTGATTACAACTTGTAACCATGAACATAACATAATATTATAAAGCAAAGAGTAAATATCCAACGTATGTAAATAAGTACTTTGTACCTTCATTTCCTTAAGCTGGTCTCCCTTGGGCTTCTCTGCAAATTCAGTTATGCGACCTTCTTCATCAATCTTCATCAGACCGAAAGCAGTTGCACGCTTTTCATCCATTGGCAGTGCAGCCACAGTTATATCAGCATCAGTTTCTCTATGAGCTTGGATAAACCTCTCGTAGTCCATGCGATACAGATGATCTCCAGCAAGAACAAGGAATTCCATGACATTATGTTCCTCAAGAAGCCACAAATATTGCCTCACAGCATCAGCAGTACCCTGAAAAGTGCACATTGCAAACATGAGACCTCACTCATCTTAGGACCCGAATAATGAATAGGTTTGATGGAAAACACGGTGAGACACGAACTGGAGTTGATAGTATGATATTGGACTTGGCCCATATGACTTAAAAGAGAAATCCCTTGTTAAATCCAGGACAAATCCATATATCTATACCTCATCCGCCCACTTTATATCCGATGTGGGACTAAAGTTTCTATACAACTCTTTTTATGTCATCCCCAAATTGAGCGCACAACCGGATGCGAGATACTACTCAAAATATGTTAATGCCAATAGAGACCATTAAGCTTATTGTATCACATCTAAACATCTGGCATAAGATAGGTTTTTCATCGAGAATGGAGACTTAATGAAAATACTTAAATAAATATATGTCCAAAAAGCTTGGAGAAAATGCTTTAAGTTCTTGTTGTTTAAAAGTCGGATTAAGGGTCTATTTAATATTGCAATTAAAAAGGATTCATAGATACAGATTAAATAAGCCACTTTTTTTTGAAAAATATGCAGTTTGGTCTATGTTGCACAAATTCAAACATAGATATGAATACGGACACGATAAGGATACGGAATACATAAATTCAGATACATACCATAGTAGTCAGGTATGTTGCATGAATACGGACACGGGTAGGACATGATGGACACGAGTATGGACATTGTTGGTATATTAAAATATTCTTGGTATATTTGTTGGTATATTAAAATATTCTTGGTATATTTGTTGGAATATTAGAATATTCTACAGGGGATTTTAATGGGGTATTAATGTAAGATGAAGGTTGTAAGGCTAATAAATAGCCAAGAAATTATCAATAAAACATATAACAATTACTCCAAAATATTTTACATGGTATCAGAGCCCAAACCCTAGCCACCACCTCCACAACCCTAGCTGCCACCACCGCCACCGCTGTCACACCGCCCGATACCACCGATGCCGCGTCGTCCGCCACCACCGCAGCCGCACCGCTCGCTCGCCACAACCACCGCGAAGCCGCGACTCCCGCGGAACCTTCTGTCGCGGTTCCTGGCGTCTTCTGCGGGTCGTTCAAGACGTTGACATAGAAGGCCTAGATTTTATAGGGGAGAGACATGATCAGGTCTAGGAGAGGACGAAGAGGGCGAATGTGAATCGTGAGATAGGTATGAGGTGATCGGAGAAGAGGAGGATCGATAGAGGAGATCATCAAGAAGTTGGACTCTGCGGAGGTCGCAACGTTGATGAAGCTGATAAAACTGTCGGCTTGTGAGAGCGCGACACGAATATTGACGAAGTAGGAACTTCCATCCATCGATCAGAAGCTTGATGGACCAGCCACCTACCTGAGTTGGTCACGACGGGTGAGGAGAACCCTCGCAGGGAAGAACCTGGAGGATTTCTTGTCATGAGAGAAGACAGAGCCGGATGAGGGCTCGACAGGACGTGACGAGTGGAAGTCCACTAATATGGTAGTATACATTTGGCTCCTCAATTGTTTAGTCCATTCGATCGCCGCCATAGTGGATGGCCTTGAGATGGTGAAAGATGTGTGGAAGAAGTCGAGGAGAACCTACGATGGTGTGGGGAATAACTTAAGGGTTTTCCAGATCAAGGGGGAGATCGACGACATCGTACAGGGAGAGAACACGATACAGGAGTATACCACGGAGTTGGAGCGTCTGTGGTTGGATTATGATCACTTCTCAGATCGGACGAGCTGCGAGAACCTGAAGTGTAAGGAGAGATATGTATGTCTGCAGGAGAGAACGATGAAGTTTCTTAAGGGGCTGGCCGCAGTATTTTCTCAGAGGACAACACTACTTCTAGCCCAACCGAAGGTTCCTACACTTGAGGAGGCTATCTCGGCCATGATCCAGGAGAACACTCGTATCAAGCTACAGGTAGGGAGACGACGGGGGTGGTCGAGGAGATTATCGGGCGAACCTGTTGGTAGGAGAAGGCGAGGAGGGAGCTAATGGTGCCTATACTGAGGAGGATCATGCACTACTGGGCATGCTGGAAGTACACGAGAGAAAGCAGAGAGCGTCAAGCGATGGAGATAGGAGGAGTGGGACTGAGGAGGCATCCACCTCAGTCTTCGCCAGAGGCAACGCTGCCATATATGTACATCTATCGGAAGGTACTGATGACTCATTCGCCCTTGCATCTATGTCTTCCCTAAGATCTCCGGACTGGATTGTCGATTAGGGTGCGTCTCGACATGTGACAGGGAATGTTAGTGAGTTCTCTTCCTACACTCACCTAGCATCTGCAGATAGCATTCAAACAGCCGATGGTACTTTCCAGCTAGTGGTCGGTAAGGGTATTGTCGATTGTACAGGTTCAGTAAGATTATCCAATATTTTACATGCTCCTTCTTTTCCAGTCAGTCTTTTGTCAATTAGTTCTATAATCATCCAACTAAAATGCATTATCTCTTTTGATATTCTTAAGGTGATCTTCCAGGAGAAAGAGACGGGACGAAAACTTGGGACTGACACTTGGCATGATGAACTGTGGTACCTAGATCGGGAAGGAATGGATTCGACATTGGTGTCTGTGGCAGAAATAGCAGGAATGGGAGGACCAAAGATGAGTACCGAGGATACACTGATACTCCCTCACAGGCAGTTGGGACACTCCTCTTTTGGTATTTTGAGTAGGTTGTATCCATCTATTTATGAGAAGACAAATAAGGAGAAACTAGTATATGATGCATGTGATTTAAGCAAACTTACTATGAGCTCATATGTTGGTGCGGGCCATAGGAGCTCTTCCGTTTTTGATATTATACATTCTGATGTCTGGGACCGTACGCCACACCTACTATGAATGGTTACAAGTATTTTGTCTCTTTTATTGATTGTTCCTCTCGTGTCACCTGACTGTATTTGATGAAGAATAAGAGTGAGATCTTTGCCTGTTTCCGAGACTTTCATAAACATATCCAGACTCAGTACAAAACAGTGGTGAAGGTACTAAGGTCTGACAATGGAACATAGTATACCAACAAAGCACTTGAGGAATACATGTCAGCCCAAGGGATACAACATCAAACCACCTGTGCATACACACCAGCACAGAATAGAGTGACAGAAAGAAAGAACAGACACCTTCTAGATGTGGCAATGAGCATGATGATCGCCATGAAAGTCCCACAGAGTCTGTGGGGGTATGCAGTGTTGACAACAGCTCGATTGATCAACAAGATCACTAGTAATGTAATATTTTGCCACATGCTTACTTAGTGTTAGTTTTAGAGAGTGTTGCTTATATTCGTTGCTTTTATACTCATCAGTACTTTTCCCAAAGTGCTGACCCCCCACCAGTTTGCTTGTTCGCAGGTACTAGATCGTCCGTAGAAGCGATAGCATATCCTCATCCTCAGGAGCCAAAAATCTAGAGTCGATGTCTTGAGTTGTATCGAGATATTTTGAGCTGCTTTTGTATAAATGGATGTAATGTATGGAACGATGTCATTGTAATCGAGAGAGACAGCTTGAACGAATTGTAATCTCGGCCAAGAGCCGCTTGTAACACTTCTTGAATATCAATAAAAAGATTGTTTTCTTATGCCATTGTGTTCTTTACTTTTCTGTAATATTGTGCCGCTGCTTCCGTCTTGAATAGCTTACTTGCCCTTGTTCAAAGCTTTGGCCTTGTGCAAGCGCAACTCAGGCTTGCACGACATCACGTCCATTGAGGACGATCGGTTCCGTAAGGTGCTAAGCGAGGACAATCGGCCCCTTGTGGGAATCGGGGTGTGACACCAAACCCCAATTTGCTAATGCAAATGGAGTTGCCCCCAAATTCTAAATTTATTAGCAAAAACCAACCATTTAGTGTTAAATATTGGGGGTGGAGGGGGGGGGGGGTTAACTCCATTTGCATTAGCAAATGGGGGGTAAATACAAATAACTATATTATTTTAGTAGTAACACATCATCACATTGTTTTAGTTTCCTTATTTTAGTTTCTAACAAACAAACAACATTTTTAATTTGGAAACCAAATTTATCTAGTTTCTATAAACTAAAAAAAAAAACTAACTTTCAAATAGTTTCCACTTGCCAAATGGGCCCTAAGAGGGTTCAAATAGAAGGGAAATAAATTCCAAGAAACTTCAGAGAAAGGCTACACTTATAGTTCTAAGTGACTAATTCATAAAACTTATTGTAAGAACAATATAATCAAACTTTATTGAATTCATTAAATTATTTCCTTACTTTTCTATTTGAAGTAAAATCTCTTGAAGCATCTCTATGGAAGCACAAAATAGGATGTGGTTAGAGTTTCAGTGACCCAGATTCTTTTAGCTCAATATAAAAAACTAACAATCAAATTTATTCTCTATTTTGGATACAACAGACTATCATGATAAGAAACAATATAGGATGCTTAGAATTTCGGTAAACATGATTCCTTTAGTTCAAATATACATAATTAACATTCGATCTTTGACTCTCTCAATACTGTATACAACCAGGAGTATCAAAGTGCAAAAGCACAACTCACTTGATAAGAAAGGAAAGCGACTTTCACCTTTGAAATCATGAAAAGTGCATCATGTATTCACAAAGCCCTATAAATATACAACTGATATAACCAAAAAGATATATTGCTGAGCTGAAACCATTGAGTTCATCTTGTGCAAACCTGAAACCAGTTTGGGTTTTCCGGACTTTGCTGAGCTGCGAGAACTTCCACAAACCCTTCATTCTTGTACCCGCCCATGTTGCTTCCATAAGCCCTTGAGAGGTGACGGTTGAGCGATGCGGAATTGAATTGCGTGAGAACATAGATCTTCGAGATGTTACTGTTCAAGCAATTGCTAACAGGAATGTCAATCAGCCTATAATTAGCTCCTAACGGAACTGCGGGCTTCGCTCTCTTCTTTGTCAAAGGGTACAGTCGCGTCCCTGCTCCACCTCCTAATATAATTCCTAGAACACTCTACAGAAGAAACACAACAATTGAGTTTGTTCATTGATAAATTAATTAAGATGCAAAGTCAATTGAATGTAGAATCACCCACAACCAAATCAATTAAAGAGATATCTGGTGACACAGTGTGATAACTATGGCTTGCAGCCCTGAACAGGAAGGAATGACTACAAAGAAGCACAAATGTGTTTTTTAAATATATTCCAATACCAATACTTCTAAAACTTGTTACCATTACCAAACTACGCCTTTTCTTTTAAAGGTTATTTCTAAAGACACATCAAAAGTTGCTCAGGACAGTCGAAATTTTGTTGTTTTTATTTACAAGTTTTCCATCGAATTTTTTTACTCATGGCGGCCCAAATTTTTTTAGAACTGTGAAATTTTTTGACAGTCCGGTTTTTTAGGACAGTCAAACAATTTGACAGTTTGGAAGGACTATCAAATTTTTTGACAGTCCTATTTTTTTAGGACTGTCAAAAAAATTGACAGTCTTTCCTATTAAAAGGACTGTCAAATTTTTTGACAGTCCTCGACGACGATGACTCCCCGTCGACGACGTCCCGTCCATCGCCCCGGAGCATCGCGTCGTCCCTCCACGCCGCCAACCCCGTCCACGGAGCACCCCGCCTTGGTGAGGTGCTTCTGGCCAGACTTCCTCTTCATCGGGGTCGTCGCCTCCCGCTCCCCCGACTCTCCACGGACCTGCGGGCGCTCAGGTGACGGAGAGGAGAGGGGGCGAAGGCTGACTGGCCTGATGCAGATGGCCTGGAGGCGCGCGGGGCGGACATGCGGGAGCTCAGTCGATGGAGAGGAGAGGGGGCAGAGGCAGACCGGCCTGACGCCGACGGCCTAAAGGCACGCAGGTTTGGGTTAGGGTTTCTCCTTCCATTAGGGTTTCTGGAGATGGAAATGGTGATGGGGGATTGGGTAGGGGGGTTGTGGGCAGCCCCAAAGTAAATTTTGGATTTTTTTGAGTAAAAGTTGGTTCAGCCTGGACTAGCACCAAGTAATGGGCTGTCCTGAGCAACTTTTGATGTGCCTTTAGAAATAACCCTTTTAAATCGTGTTTTAAGAACACGATTTCAAATTTGCCCTGCAATTTTCATGTTTGAAGTCAATTTTGTGTGGAATTTTTCTTTTTCTTTTAAAAAATGCATTAGTTTTGATCAAAAATGCTGCCACCATTCTTTAAAAGGGTTTAATTTCAATTTCAGCTCTGACATTCAGCTACTTCACGAAGTTCTTTATACATCAAATTCCACCGTTATCATAAAATCATCAAAAAAGCGTAAAGAAATGAAATAAAAAAGAATTGATGTCCATTGAAAACCCCAACAATTACCATTAAAAACCCTAAAATTCCAAATCCAACACTCCTCCCTATCCGAGCATAATGCTGTCATTCATCAACTAAGTAGCTTCTTCTTTTAAAATAAAGATCGGTTTTTGACCACAATGCAGCAACTATACTAAGCCCACAAACAATTCAACAAACAACATAAGCCCTAGGAATCAAGAATTCGATTCGATCGAGAGAGAGAGGGGTTCCGAACTCACTCTGCTGGCGTCCGGAACGAGGCACGTCTGCGAGTTCCGCGAGTCCGAGACAGCCTTCGGTAACACCACAACCGGTGCTCTCCCACCGGAACATCCCTTACTCTGACGGAAAGCCGCCAGTTTCTCGCCGGAGAACCGGGAGGAGCCGGAGGAAAGGCCGGAGCTAGCGAGCTTCGGGGAACGGGATCGGAATCTGGAGGGGGATGGAGGAGGAATTAAGGTTTTGGAGGCTGGGAGTTTGGAAATTCCGGTCGGCGCCATTGCCATTGTATGGAAGTTGGGAGCTTTTTGCGGGGGAAGGTTAGGACTTGTTAGTATATTTAAGTAGGAAGAGGGAATTCGTTATCCAAGAAGAACCAGTGGCTCCCTATGGAAGGGGCTCACGAGTTTGACTTAAACTAACAAACTACAATTTTGGGACGTTCGGATCTGAAAACGCTATATTTCAACTTAGGAACCCTCAACTAATCATTTTTTTTAACTTGATATCCTAAAATTTAAAATTAAACAATTCAATACTAATTTTTAAAAATTTACAAATTGATATCTCAGTAAGTCAATTGTTAATTTTTTCACTAAAAAACTAAAAAGTAAAATAAAAACCAAAAATTACCCCCCTTCCTCCCACCCCCAACACACACACACACACACACACACACACACACACACACACACCACCTTCCGCCTCACTCGTACCATATATTTTTTTTAAACTTAAAAATAGCCACAATTTTCATACATCATATTACAGTACTAAAACAAAAGATAAACACAACTTCAAAAGAAACTGTTAAACTTGAAATGCAAATCTTCGAGGCGTCGAACACGGTTCCACTAGATTAGACGAGCTTCTAGCGCCCTCTGAGTACCCTCATGTCTCCTGCTACCTGGGGATGCCCACAGAGACGTGGGTTAGTACATATCGTGTTACTAGTGAGTGACTGTAACCGTACTCACTTGAAAACAATACTAAGCAAACATGTGAAGCTGGCAACTATTATTATGTGATCTTTCTACTAGTCTAGGTTCATTTTAACAATTTATAAAAAGAAATATAAACTATAGAAACATCACTGATGCAGTAATTCTTACCCATGACCAATTGTCTATCCCTGTACCAGACAAGCGTTAGCAAAAATTGTATATATGTATAAAACTTATTTTCCGTCTCTACATCAACGGTTAGGTTTGCCATAAATCTTAATATATGCATGCGGCCAAACTACATGATGGTCTATGAACAACTTTTTATGATTACCAGTTAGGACATATAAGCCAATTTCACTAATAGACAAGACACCCCCTAATCGTGAGGATGTTCAAGCCTCAAGGTGCCACAATGCCTTCGAGGCCGAGCAATCCCCAGAGCCCGAGGAACTAGTCGAGATCCTATTACCTTATGCACAAGTTGTCCGAGACCAATGTGTAGGCAACCCTAGACGGGGGTGTGAATAGGACAGTGACAATAATTCATAATTAAAAGATATAATTACACAACTAGTAAGTAACAGATCGTAAAGCAGTAAAGAGATAGGGATCAAAAGCGTAAACACAACGATATATCCTGGTATCCTTCATAGAAGGCATTCCAGTTCCGGAAACTCATATCCGGCTTTAATCCACTATTTACCAAATAGCTTTAGACCACGAGCTTTGATCCCAAGGGCTAATCGACTTCTTAAAACCACGAGCTTTGATCCGAAGAGCTCGCCGACTTCAAATAATATAATAAAAATTGAACTTGAAAAATAAGCTTTACAACTCTTGTAGACTTCTTACCGAGATCACACTTGGCTCTAGAATGCTTAGGAGTTGATCTTGAGAATGGAAAGATTTTTGGCTTTAGAACTCAGAGATGATTGAGAAGAATGAGAAGGAATGATTAAGTTGATAAAAATGGAGTTAAATCCATTGTTATTTATAGAACTTCCTGCAGATCGAATTCTGACCGAATTTGTCGAACGTTCAAAAATATAGTCGTTTGTGAATATTTATAAACATTGCAGGTTGTTCCACAAATTAAGCAGCCAAAACCGAACTCTGACCGAATTTGATCAAATTCGGTCTGTGTTTGGTTGCCGAAACTCTGACCGAATTCACCCAGTGTTCTTTTGGGCCAAGTTTGGTTTTGTGAATGGGATTTTATTTTAATAAAAAATGGTTTAGTTTTTCTAGTGCTAGTGTGCGACTCGATGTACATTTTGTCCTATAAATGAAAGAGAAAATATATAACAAAATGTAAAACTGTTTCGTAGCAGTGATGACAACTTTAAGACTTCAAAGTAATGCAGCAACTTTGTATAGTTGTAGTCATCGTCGTGTATCACATCATAGTTTATCAAATAGCAAAATCTAGCATAATTAGATGGGCTAACAATCACCCCCATTTTGATAATTGACAAACAATGATCGGTACTCTCGATAGGTACCGAAACTGTATACTTGTTGCTAGTTTACCGAAACTCCAGTTCTCCCCCATAGTCCGAGAGCTATCAAAAGGTTTGTTGTCCTTACGTTCGGTGTACTTTTTTGTCTTCCTCTATCCCCTTTGTCATTTAGCAGAAATGGTGATGATGACTCCCCTATAATCACATACATCATAAGACAAAAGTGAGAGTAACAAGGATATATAGTCTATATCCACGTAATCACATGTAAGCAGCAGTCATATATTATAACACAGGGAAACATATAATAGTATAAAATACGTGCTAAATCAAAATCCTAACATAAGCATACTAAAATAAAATATCAACATAGAACAACTAGCTAAGCATAGTGCGTAGTATCTCAAAATATCTCCAACAAGCATATTGAAATAGAAAACATAAGTAGGCAAAACGATCACATGAACATTACTAATAACTGAAATAGATAACTAAATCTGCAGGCCAAGCACTAAAAAGAGATAATCAATGATCCTCGGCATATGATTTTACATCCGGATCAATAGGATGAGTCTGATGCAGAATGCGGTCACTACTAAAATAAAACATATTAGCGAAGCCTAAAAATATCGCAAATTTATAAATTCCCGTCACTAAAATAATTTAGCGACGTTTATGGGTTGTTGCATATTACATGGTCGCTGATGCAAAATATGATGCTACGAGTAGCTATAGCGACGTATGCTAGCGAAGACAATACATCGCTGATTATTTTGAAATTAGCAACGTATAGCGGCAACACGTCGCTAAGTCAGCGACGTGACATATTGTTGCTAAACATCGCCAATTTAGTGACTAAATGAGCAACGTTTTGCTACAATAATGCTGACATGACAAAAGTTGCCAAGTCACTATATTAGCAACGTTTAGCAACAAATAGAGACGTCTATGATACATATTAGCGACATTCTGATACAAGGTAGCAACGCAGCCATGCATCGATGATCGTCGCAGGTCGTCACTAAACGTCGCTAATTTGGAAAAAATTTAAAAAACAAAATTCAATTTGTAAATTATTTTCCAAAAAAATTTGCCTGCAGTTTATCAAATCACCATTTATATAAATGGACCCGGAGTAACCATCCGTTGAATTCTTTGGGTTCGTCGACCCCTTCGGTAAAACACTCAACACCGATAAATTTCCATGCAATTAATTAATATGAATAATAACATAAAAATTAAGAAAATGACACATTAGCATTAGAAACTAAGTCTCAAGAAATAGATACATAAAGTCTGAAATAAATATCCAGGAAGCATCACAATAATCACAATAAAAGTATAAAATGAATACATAAAAGACCCAAGATCATGGGCCAATACATAAACAAACAAATAAACTGTCCTAACTAGGACTACTGCTGATCTAGAGTAGGAGGAGCACCACCGCGCATTTAGGATATGAGCATATCAAACTGCTCATGTAAAAGCATCACCGAAGTCGATGGAGTCGGGGGAGGTAGTATCATCGGTAGATTCGGTGTCTATGCAGGGGCACCAAGAGGATGTATCTGCTTCAACGATGCTAATCAAGCGTTGTATGAATCCATAGCAGTAACCAGCCTTAAAGTACTCTGCGCCACTGACTCGCTCAACGAAACATGCGCCACCTGTAGCCTCTCAGTGCTCCACGTCACTGACTCGGTCATAGAAACCTGTGTTGCCTTCATCCTCGATACTGACTCGTCTAGGGCCACATGCGACCTTTGCAGCGCTGTTATGTTGCACTCTATCGATGTGGCCAGATTAGTAAGGCTACGCTCTATCCTGTAGCTCAGAGTCCTGAGTTCCATGATGTTACGCTCGAATGTATCAAATCGTGCGGTGGTCGTCGCATTGTCCGTCTGCGGCTGAGACCGAGGCTACTCCGTAATCCTCCACAGTAATTCGTCACGCAAAGATGCAAATTTCCGTTCAACTTTTTATTAGACTCGTACCGACTCCTACGAGGGCTGTGGGGAATGCACATGGGCAGAGGGCCTTGGAGGACTGCGTCACAACAAGGGCGTCGTAGGATCCCATATTGTAGTACGTATCCCTCTGAAGACCACCAACGGTGGTTATACACAACTCGTTCTCTAACGGAGTTGAGGGGGTTGTGAGGAAGTACCAGCCCCTCCCCCAGTAGGTGCAGTCGCAGCCTGTTGTGCCGACCCCTCACGAAGCCTAAGATACTCATCCTAGAAAAATATGTCTCTCTCGATGAGCTTACTTCTGACTATCCACTCGTCGTGGATATTAATATCTAAGATAGTTATTGCTAACTATATGGATATTTATTTACAAAATTTCTAAGTCATATTAAAATTAAGAAAATATAAAGTAATACTTAAATAGCTTTGTGTGGCCCTCCCATCGATAAGTTGTCCGCCCTTCCATTGGGTAGCCAGGAAGACAGTCACCATGTTTGCGTCCTCACCCCTCTCTACCTGTTAAAAGATATATTATTTTTTATTAAAATTAAACATTTTATCCTAATTTGATTCAAATAATGTATATTCAATAAAATACATACCAAGCGATGGAAATGTTCTGTCATCGGAATGGAGCCACCAGACCACTTTTCTGCCTTCTTCCTGTCCGTCTTTGCCTTCTCTAATCTTTCCTTATACCTAGAATCATTGAATCTAGCCCTCATCGTAGTCCACTGAGCCTTCTGGTCATCGATCTCAACACGGACCAACTTGGCGATGACGATAGGAAACATACTCTTGATTAACTCAGTCCGGTGTGGTGGATAGAAATACAATTTATACAAGAAGTAAAGTAGTGAGTTATATAATATGCATAAATTAGATGATTGATATTAAAAGCAAATATACTTTTACCTTGATGTACGCAAAAAAGAATGCCTTTTCTTCTCCTTAGAGCATCTGAATATTTGATCCAAGGCCCACCATAGTTGTGTCTCAAAAATTTCTCCATTGCTCTTTGTACCGACGAGGGACGATATCTATACAACAATAATTAAATTCATGAAAAAGTTAATCAATAGATATATGCATAAGAAAATGTTAACTAATTAACTTACTTTGTAGGTCCGTAGGCCCAAATCTCCATCCTCGTCTCGTCCGGAGGCGCGTATGGAGGATCGCTTTGATACGGAGATGGAGAAGGCACAATCGCCTCGACCTCGTCCATCTGCTCATCCGTCTCCATGGTACCATCTGTATGATAAATATTAGAAGGAGGAGTAGTCTTAGGCCTGGAACTGCTCATCCCAGGAGTACTTTTACATACTGTCGATGCGGTCGAAGATGTGGGTGATCGGAATAGTGGGGTACTCGGAGACGAGGGTCCAGAACCAGTAGCCGGTACCGGAGGAGCACTCCGTCTAGAGGCTCTATCTCGGGACTGGCCGAATAATCCACGCTATCCTATCATACCTGATAACAATGTATGATGATAAAATAAATGCACATATATATCTATAACATGAACAAAATGAAATAAAAAAGAAAAATATAGTATATTATTACAAGTCTAAATGAAATTGCACAATAAATAACTAGTACATGTCACAAGTCTAAATGGATGGTTCATTCTACAGTAAAAATATAATACTTGTGAGAGTGTAAATGGATTTTATTTTATTTTTAATACTCTTCTAAAATTCATCTTCTTTATCTTCCTCATCCTGATCCTCCTCATCTTCACTTTCATCTACTTCTTCTTCCTATGAGTAGTTTTTAATGAGTCTACATCTACTGTATTTGTTATAAGAGGTAGCTCGTCCTCCTGGTAAGTTATTTCATCATCGTCAAAGGTATTTCTAGCTTTAGTCTTGCATACTGCCCACTAGTCCGACTTCACTGTTCCCTGTCTAAGATAAGTTGTGAATTATATGAGCTGAGCCTAACTTGATAGGACAAATAGTTCATAGCCTTGATATCGATGCTGAAAGTTTATATCCACAAGACCATGCTTGTTAATTTTTTTCAACTTTGATCTTGAATCATATCGAACCAATCACACTTGAATAACATAATTTTAGCAGGCTTTGTGCCATAATTATATGTCAACTCCATAATCTCTCATAAGACGTCAAAGAAATCATTGTCTGCATCGACGTCTTTGTAGTTCGAAGATTTGATATATAAACAACTATTTTTTTATAGAATTAAGATCTAGGAAGCCGTCTCTCATCTGGGCATTTATTGACTTGAACCTAAAACCATTTACACAATAGCTTTGCTAGATTTTGATGACATAAATTGGCCCCTTGGCTAGTGTTCTAATAGATTTATTATCAAGTATTGTGTTTGGACGATCGACCTAAATACCAAAGAAGCAATATTAAGTTTAACGTTCCGATAATTATTGTATAAGTGCATACGAAAAAGTAATTATATACCGAGCTACTTATATATGCACTCAACCAAGAAGAAAAATGATGTCTCATTTCTTGTTCTACTTCTTCAACTGTTATGTATGGTTTACTCGACCTCACTTCATCATTAAATGTGTTGAAAAGCCACGAAGCACCGACAAATTTAGTGTAATAATATTAGTGTATACTATTACATTGAGATAACAAGAACGTGTAAACCCTCCTAATTTTATTTATTTTATTTATTGGTATTATATTAATTAGAGTATGTATAATGAGTATATGTATATAAATGTGAAAATTATATTTTGAGTGTGTAAATTTATTTTAGAAATCTTTACAAATTATAGTGGTAAGTATATTATTTATAGTAGATTATATTAGAAAATTTGTTTGAATTTCAAATCAAATGCTCATTCATCCTTCATAATTATACCCTATTGTAATCCTAACCAATTGATAATAAAAAAAACTTCTATTTTTCTTAAAACCTTCCTAATCCTAATTCTCGGGTCCTTTCAACACATGAGAATGGACTTCTTCCTATATTTTTTTAACTCCCCTTCTCAAGGCCAGCTACTCCTTCCCATTTTTTTTCTTCTTCTTTTTCTTCTTCTTCTTCTTCACTACATTTTTTATCCCTATCACACATTCTCTACAGAAGTTCAATACTCCACCACACCACCATCAGTAACAACAACCTCCATACTCTACCCTTTCGAGCAACCCAATGCCACGCCGGCCAGACCACCACCCCGCCATCTAGACCTGTGTCGTGCCTCGCCGGCCAGACCTGCGCCCCGCCAGCCATACCTATGCCTCGATAGCCAGACCTGCGCCCCCCGCTAGCCATACCTACGCCTCGTCGGCTAGACATGTGTCCCGTTCCGGCCAGACCCGCGCCATGTTGGCCATACGCACCCTAGCGCCGTCCAGACCAGCGTGCCAGGCGTACACGTCTATGTGCTACCTCGACGGTAATGCCGCATTTTTGTGCGACCCCTCGGGTCGTCGATAATCTATGGTACCCTCGTGACGCATTACCGTCTTCCACGACGCTCGCTACTGACGATTTTGTAATCGATCCCGCCGTGAAGCACGTAACTTTTTAAGTCAGAATTTTGTTACGTCGCAGCAACTTTACACGTATTTTTTGGACCATCCAATCATTGGATCGTTGATTCAATTCTTTCGTCTAAATCTTAATATATAGCATTTAATTCTATCATTTGATAGATCAAAACTGGCCTCCTAGTTGTGCGTTTAAACTAAATTTATTTTTTACACTTTCGTGGCACCAATTTTGTAGATTTTTTTCTCCCTTGTTGTAGCTCCGTTCAATGAGCCATCTATTCCATTGCACAGTAGGTATAACCACCTTTATGTTTGTACAAATAGTTTAGGTTAATTCGTAGATTTTATCGATTAAAACTCAGTTCCAAAACCCAAATAATAACAGTTTTTCAAATTAAAAAATTTACGATACGGAGTTGGTCCTATTAAAGCGGGCAACCTCATAGCATACCAATTACACCAAAAGGTGTGTATGATATTTCATGACGTGCGGACTTTGACAAAAGTTAAATTGGTCGCTTGTGCGCAATGAATTTGACTTAAATCCGTCGAAAGTCACAATATCGTAACTTTTTTTTAAAAAATAATTACTTTGCACACGCTTGTTGTATCGCAATTAAACTTATGCCATTGTACTCGTAGCGTTAAACTGGTTATGTAACCTACGTTTGGTTTGATTCGGAGATAGTTGATTGGATCACCGTTTTGCTGCCCTATGATCCGATTTAATGATTTTTTTGTGATCGACTCATTAAAATCCAAATATGAATGTACTGTTGGGTTCGTATCGTCGTTTAGGACTTGTTTGACCTATAATATGCTGAGTTTAGAGACTTTTATTTTTGGCATATTTTTTGGTGCAAAGTAGACCACTTTATGGACCCTATTTTGACCCAAAACTGTTGTTTGCTCCTGTGTCCAAATTGGACTTATGGATATGTTTTCTGACTATCTTATCCATTTGGACATGTTGGTGATGTTTATTTTAGCATCCGATGTTTGTTATGCTTCTAAATTTTTTACTTTCGTTGATTTATCGTGCTTGTCACTTGGACGTTGTCTTGACACCATTCCAGATCCATGCAAGTATACCTTGCTATTTTACTATTTTATTTCATATTTATGCTTATGATTCAGTTTATGTTACTTGATCATGATTACTTGTATTGAAAAATATGCATCCAAGCTAGACTTGGGTTCGATTGACGGTATTTGTTGAGTTACTGGATTCATGTTGCTTTATGCATATTGCCTTAGTTGCTAGCAGTCTACCCTATACTTGTAGGGTACTCTCATATCTCCATGACCTTGACACACACCAGACACAGTATAAAATTCATGATAGGACACATGCCATGGTATTTGACTGATCATCGATACATTTGGGATGTGTGACGGTTAGAACGTAACTGCTATGATTAGTGTTTTAGAGACTCAAGCAGTTACAAACTGGACATGTTATAGATATAACTTGGCCAGTGTGGGACTGTGGGGGAGGATAACTACTATGTGTATGGAATAGCCAAATTGGTATACCATAGTCTCTAGATGGAACTATGGGGTTTGATGAGTTTTACATATGCCCTCTCACGTTCATGGATTGTTACAGATGACTGGTTGGCAGTATACGTACACCACTAGCCATGAGCTATGTGGACGATTCGATATAGCCTGAATCTCACCAACGCGTATGAAAGTTGTCCTATAAATTGCACATTTAGGCGGTTAGAAACACCATTGCATACTTTATAATTTTATTTCAGTTTATACAAAATGTATATGATGTATCTTGCTACGTCCCTCTGAGGACCTGGTTTCCTTCCAGATTTGCAGTGTTGATTGTCGTTGAGTCCTTCTGGAGCTGCTGATGAGTATTATCACGGTATACAGGCATTAAGAGTAGGTACTTATATCATACCTTCCATAGTTACGTATTCTTTGTTTTTATTGTTTATTTATCTACTGTTATAGACTAGTTTTTGCAGACTCATATTATTCATTGAGTCTATTCGGACAAGTGTTGTATGGGGTGCACACCATGATATATGTTGCCCATTCTTATATTTTGTATCCTTGTGGATTGAGGCATAGATGTATTTATTGTGTTATCTAGATAGTGACCATTATTGAACAGCTTATACGTATTTGGGTTGGACTGGATTACACTTAATACGTAATTGGCCATTACCACGTGACCTGGTCCCATATTTTTAGGACCGGGGCATGATAGAACGTGGATGTATTAATTACTTACCCCTCTAGCTTCTCCACATCATCCTCGTCGTAGTTGAGTAATATATACAACTGAGAAGCTCTTAGCTTGTCATCATTTAGATATATCTCTTCACTTTCCCCAAAGGCTTTCCAAAAGCATTGAATACTTTAAGTATTGCATCATTAGATTCCTGATATCCGTCGTCATTTCTTGGGACTCTCATTTGATTAGTAGCAACATGAGGCTTGAAATAAATCAAACAAAAGTTTGTAATCACTTCGAGAACATAGGTCACAAATAGAACCTTCAACCCGTGCCTTGTTTTTCACCTTTCTCTTTAGGTGGTTCAAATGTCGCTCGAATGGGTACATCTACTGATAACCGACAGGTAGGGGTGAGCATTCAGTTAATTCGGTTCAAATCGAACCGAATAACTGAAAACTGAATTGGATCGAAACCCGAATAAGCAAAACCAAAACTGAACTGAAATGGCCTATAACTGAACCAAACTAAACCGAATTAAATTGGTTCAGTTTTTGTTTATTCGGTTTATTTGATTTTTAAGTTTATGTGCATTTATATATATATATATATATATATATATATATATATATATATATATATATATATATATATATATATTGTAACTGAATTTTCTTATTCGGTTTTCAGTTTTGGACCAAAACTGAAACCGAATAAAATTTAGTATTTTCAAAATCAAAACCGAACCAAATATTTTTTAAACCGAACCGAATATCTTAATCGGTTAGGTTCGGTTCAGTTTTTGGTCCAAAATTGAATAATGCTCACCCCTACCGACAGGTCCACCAACATGTGCCTCAAAGAAAAGATGGATTGGCAAATGCTCCATGGAGTCGAAGAATCCTGGAGGGAACACCTTCTCGAGCTTGCACATTATTACCGCAATGTCCTTCTCTTGCTTTTCTAGATGATCGACAATTAACTTAGTGTAACAAAGATCTCTGAAGAATATGCTAAGTTCTGTCAATGGATCTCAAACGACCTATGGTAAGAATTCTCGAAATACAATCGAAATTAACCTCTCCATGAATATGTGACAGTCGTGGCTCTTCAGACCCGTCAGTTTATTCTCCTTCAGATCGAAGCATCTTCTCAAATTTGATACGTACATGTCTAAAAATTTTAGGCCTTAAATCCACCTACAAAGTCTCCTTTTATCCTCCTTGTCCAGTAAGAAAATTGTCTTAGGATCCTTATACTTCATATTCCCTTTCTCTGTTAAATGCAACGCAGGACGTCTGCATATATCTTCCAAGTCCAACATGGCCTTAGGATTGTCTTTTGTCTTTCTCTTTACATCCATTACAGTATTAATTATGTTGTAAAATATATTCTTCTCGATATGCATGACATCAAGGTTATGTCTGATCAGATTGATGCTCCAATATAGCAGGTCCCAAAATATACTCCTCTTTGTCTAGTTATGAGTGCGACCAAATCCATCACACTTGTACCATTTTGTAGGCTCTTTGATAGAAATTTATAAATCTTTGACCTCTTCCCTTATTGTGTCTCTGAGCTACGTTGGCGGTGGATTGACCTTCTCCACAATGCCGACACAAAAAAGCATTCTTTTTCCTCCGAAATGAATGATCCTTCGACAAAAATTATCGATGGCAATTGAAGAAGCACTATTTTTCTCCATAATTCAAATAGATAGCCTTAGTGCGGCCCATGCAAAATGAACACGAGAGATGACTATCAGTGCTCCATCCCGATAACATTCCATAGGACAAAAAGTCGTTATTGGTCCACAAAAGTATTGTCGCCTACCTCCCACAACTGATTCAACTTATCTATCAATGGCTGCAAGTACACATCGATGTTCCTCTTTAGATTGTTTAAGCCTAGGATAATAACGGTTAGGAACATATACAAAGTCTTCATGAACATCCAAGGCGATATGTTGTATGGAGTGACGATCATAGGCCAACAAGAATACTGGGAGCCCGAAAGTTTGAATGGGGTAAAACCATCGGAGGAGGGTCTAAATCTAACGTTACGCGGATCCGAAGCAAAATTGGCATACTCTCGATCAAAATGCTTTCATGCTTTTCAATCTAATGGATGATCCAATACTCCTTCAATCTGCTCCCGCTTGTGCCAACTCATGTTTTCGGTAGTCTCCTTCACCATAAAAAACCTATATAACCGCGACGTCAAAGGCAAGTAGTGCATCGAATCGGTCTGCTTCCTTACACTGGCAGTCCTTCTTGTACCAGAGGCCATGTAGCAATCAACACCATCAGTCCTTCTATGTATACGTCTTCCTCCTTGTCGTCTTTGTAGTACAATATGAACCCGTTGTGACATGCATCGATTTTCTCGTATCCCATCCAGAATAATCTTAATATTCTCTTAAATCTGTAGAAGACTTTAGGTAACTTGGCACCCTCCGACAAGATCTCTATAATTAACTCCATCAGTCGGTTATAGCATTCTTGTGACATATCAAAATTGGACTTGATGTTCAATAGTCTTGTAGCCACCTACAACGGTAAATGTTTCTCACAACAAGGATATAATAGAGCCCTTGCATTCTCCAGGAACTCCATTAACTTTATAACATCGACATTCGGTACCTTCTCTGCATCATGATTATCTGGATCGAAACTAGACCCCGCAGTGTCGAAAACCATGTTCACCCACCTGTCATCGTAATCAGCGTGGTTGTGGACATCCATATACGGGTTCACATAAGGCTCTAGATTCGATGCTAAAGGCATAAGCTTTCCGTGTAAGGTCCACTGATAGTAATTTTGCGTGAAACCCTTCGAGTATAAATGAAATATGACATCCACTTCTGGATGATATTTTAAGTTGTGATATCTCATACATGGATACTTAATTTTGGTACCATTTATATACTAGGGAACGCCTTGGCAAATTGCAGAAACTACTCCACCCCCTGTATGAATTTATTTCGTACACCGCACATCTCATCAGGATGATGGTTGTACATCTACGAATGATACCGCAAGTAGTAATTCATATCCATTTTTAGATACTTCTGCATAGATGGATACACATTGTTCAAGTATATTGTTCAAATGGTTGGATGTTACGCCCCAGTCCCAAAATACGTAGGACTAGGACACGTAAGCATGCCAACCGCATGGTTATGGCACTCCAATATATGGAAACCATAACGCATGTGTACGCTGTATTATGAATATCAAATCCACAAGTGGTATAAATCTATCACAAGTCACAGGGTATAATCTAAATCTCATCCACAGAAAATCATAAATAAATAACCATTATCTAAGAAACTAGATCTCAATATAAAGTATCTAAAGATGATAGTTGGATGGAAAAAAATCCACTACCAACTCGAATATATAAGTGCAACACAACAAACACAATATAAGAATATCAACTAACAATCACGAGCTCGAAGAGAAGACCTCCTCAAAATATAAGTAACCAGTCCGGATCTGCGCTCCTGCGAATACTCATGAACAACTACACTAGAAAGGGACCAGGTCCTCAGAGGGACATAACAAGATACATAGAAGCATGCCAATAAAGTACTGAAATAAATATCCAATGGGTCACCTAAAGTGAATGCAGTTTGAGAACAACTTTCCAACACGTGGGCTATCTGGCCATAAATAGGATTGGCATGATTCTCTCAGAGAATCAGGGGCCTACAAAGCATGTCATCTTTTGAACGGCAGAGGCCGCCTGTAATATATGGGGTCATCACCACCCGTACCTCCGACGGAGTGTCTGGGCGAACAAAAAGAAAGTGCAAAGGAGCCCAAACGTCTTACTTGTTATTCTCCCCACCCCATGCTCTAAGCATGTCACATCCATGACACGATTTGGTTCATAGCCTATCTTTAGTACAATAACCCAACCCTGCAACTAAACAAGTACAAGGATTGGACCACCGTACTACAATAGGCTATGTCCATGAACTACTAATAACTGCTAAGTCTTCTAGCATGCAAAGTTTCTAACATCAGTTATCCCTAACGCACGACCCACACGTACAGGAGGCCAATCCAATACGCAGTCCGTGATCTATATGAGACTCACAACTCGTGTAACAGCCGTGTTACGACCAATGAAACCTAATAATGCTTCATGATAATGGGGTGGTCTTATAAACAAGGTCAAATGCATATACATAATAAAAATATATCACGACGACATAGTCGTTGCACCCAAGTTCCCTTGGACACGCAGTTTATATAGCAGTTAAAATACATGAACTAAATAACAGAAATAAAGATGCATGCAACATATAGAATATGAATAACAGTACAATGACAAGGTATACTTGCCTGGTAAGAAGCTGCGTAGTACCAATAACCTGCTCCAGAAGTCGCGCAGAACAATCCGATATCCTATATATATATAATATAACATAATATAATATCAGTCATTACACTAGCACATACACAACCATATCTACACTGGACTCGGAGGGTACACTAGGGGTAACATGGGTCAACTAATACGGTAAATTGCGCGTCTAATTACGCGGGTGTCATGTCTTCAAGTGCTGTACACAATCAGACAGTCAACTAACATGTGTCTAAGCCAGTAGGTTAATGTACGCAAGGCAATCAATTCACAAGTTCTTAGCGTCAATATGGTCAAGGTAAACACGAAATAGTCCATAGTGTCCTAGGGTCGTACAATACATACATATATAGTCACAACTATTATTGAGCATGTAATTACATATATATCCATATAATTATATAATAATATAACCAGTAATTTATTTACATACCTATTTGAATACATATATTAAATATGTACATAAATATATATACCAATTAATAACATGCTAATGAATAACTAAATATACATATACTAAATATATATATATATATATACATACAAAATATATATATGTATATATATACCAAAGTGAACAATATACGCATACGCGTACGTATGCGTATACGAGTTAGGTTCACTGACTCAGAGTCCGATATCAGCTAACAGTCCTAAAGCAATACGCATGTCCTAATAACATATACACAAGCACACATACAAAATAAGAAAGGTGGGACAGGTTCGAACCTCGGGGTACGCACACAATCATGACAATGATGATGATGAGTTTGACGACGCTGACGACGATGATGAGATGATAATGATGACGATGATGAGATAATGATGATGACGATGATGATGGGTTAATGATAATGGGGATAATGATGATGATGGTGGGTTGATTATGATGATGATGATGATGCTGACTGCTCGCCAAATTTTGGCCAGGGGAAGTCCGGCAAGGAGGGGGAGAAAGACAGGGCGTAGGGAGGAGGACAGGGAAGAGGACTCGGGTCTGGTGGTGGAGATGGTGTTAGCCGCTGCTGTCGAGGAGGAGCTCAGGCCGGCGGTTTAAGGTTCAAGTGGTGGTGCTCGAGAGAAAGATGGAGAGGTGGTGGCGGTGCAGGTAGTGTGGTGGTATTGGCCGGGATGAAGTCGAGGGGAGGAAGAGGAGGTCAGGACGTTAATAGTGGTGGTGGCGTTCAGTCGATTAGGGGGTTGGCAGTTCAGGCGAACAGGTTGAGGCTCGGGGCAGTCGGCTCAGCGGGGAGAAGCCGGTGGTAATGGTGATGTTAATGGTGACGGTGGTGTTGCTGGTGGCGAGGTAGACGAGGGGAGATGGCGGTCGAGTCTCCGGCGTCAATGGCAGCAGGAAGGGAGAGGTCGTGCAGGCGGGTCCTGCGGGTGGAGGAGAGTCAACGGGGTACAGGCGGGTTCACGGCGGTCCAGGCGGAGGACAGGGAAGAGAGAAGGTCAGCGGCTCAGGCGAGCAAGGATGAGGGAGATGGTAGTGCTGGGTGGAGAACGGCGGGGTCTCCGGCGTGTCTCCGACGAAGCTCCTGCCGGGGAGGCTGAAGGAAGAGGATGAACATGGAGGGGGTGTTTGGTCGGCTATGTGTTGGTTGATTTTGGATTTTGATGAAAAATAGAAAAATAAAAGGAAAAAGGAATAAAATTGTATATTTATACATGTAAACTAGGGTTTTGTTGAACTAGGAGTGGGCTTGGTCAACACCTCCTTGGGATGGACCTTGGGCTTGCCATGGGAATATTTGGAGGGCTAGGATTTGCATTATTTAAATGTAAGGCTAGAATTAAATGGAGGGCGATGTTGTGCGTTTGCACATTCCAAAAATTATAGAAAAATTTATATCAAGGGGAAAATAGGTTTCTTCATGTATTGTCCAATGGTGTGGACACCTTAATATATTTTTGCATAAAAATGCCCAACAATTAGAAAATTACGCAAAGATGAACATTGGGTTTTAATTAATTAAAATTAATGTGCAAGGTGTTCTTGAATTAATTAGAAGTATATGGAAATAAAATTAGGTGGGACACAAGGGTCATGGACATAGAGAACTCAGAATAGAATATTATTATAAATTGGGTTGCACAAAACGGGTCAAGATTGTGTCTCCAATTTCGATTGGAACGCACAAGGATACAAAGTTGAAATTATTTAGAATTAAATGCAAAACTTTACGACGAATATTGTGTGACTAAAATGTAGCACAAGAGAGCATAATTATAAGTTACATAATGGTCAGAATGGAAGACGGGCATGTCTAAGACAAGGATATAAAATTTGTAGGATGGCAATTGCTAGTGTAGTGCTCCAATTATCGAAGCAACAATAAGGTGCGCTACGTGATTTAATTACTGTAAAATTAAATAAAATGCCGTGTCCTATTTCCAGTTGGATACAAACTATCCCTAATTTCACTACCTAAGCCAAGTAGGCCAAATTTTGGGTGAGGGGGTTTATAATCTACCCAACTTAAAATAATTTTGTCCTCGAAATTAAACTAGGGTAGGGTTTCTCTATCTAATCTCACTTGATCACTATCTAAAAGAATTCTCCTCAAGTTTAACAATGCAGTTTCTATCCAACTTAGAATTTAACCATTTATCACATAAGGCTATACATTTACGAAAACTTATTCCTCAAATCATTTAATCATGTTATTCAATCCTCCAAAGTTTTAACACCAAAGGTATCACCTATGATATGCCCTTAATTACAAAAAATAAACATCAAGTAATATGATTGACCTATGGGGTATATCTAGTACTATCTGTATATCAACTTATACCAAGCACGAGCGTTCGTCTTTACAAAATAGGGGAAGATAGAGAACAATAATGAAGAGTTTAAGGGGCAGGTAATAGAATACAAGTACGGGGATCTAGGCGTTTAAGGAATTCAAATGGGAATTGTCAAGACAGTTGTGGATTAAAATATATTTGGTAAATTCTTATTCACATGCTCGTATTAGTATAGTTATGTAACTGATACGATATGTTCAGACACGTCTAGGGGCAAGTATATTCGTCTACTAGTCGACTATATATCTCAATCAACGTAAAATAGTTATGCGAAGGGCGAATCAAGCACACTAAGGTTAGCTAGACCTTAATACACTGATTCTGAAATATATTAGTGTGTATAACCAATAATACATATATCATGATCAAGCTCGATAAAAGAGTAAGCTTGCAAAACTAGGTTATAATAGCAACATGAGTCAAGGTAGTTCAGAAATTATAAGTATGCTAGATTATGATGAGAGAAGTTACAAAATATTTCAATTTTACAAAGAAGATAAGACTCTAAAATCTCTACAGTTGTCATACTAACTCCTTGTCTAAGTCTCTAGTCGACCAAATAGGGGTATGGGCTTCTAAGTTCTACAGTTTGAATAAACATTATCTTCTTATGCTAGCATACAGTTAATGTCATTCAGTTATACTTCATTTAATGAGTCAAGAGGGCTATGTGACATTATGTTGTGAGGCATACTACCCAACTTAAAACAATAACTAATACTGTACTGCCTTAAGGATAAAGTAGAAACTCCTGTTAGGGTTTATGAGAAAAGGTCTTGGTACTTATTAGGGCATCATATTGCATTATATAGGTAATGGTCATCTTAAGTCTTAATCATAGTGTTCATAGAGAAAGAGCGTTAATATTAAGAATGGAAATGCTACTGGCTCTCAAATGAAGGAGGATATAACATGTATTGAGGTGGGGTACATGTTACGCAATTTAAAACTAAGGTATAACCATAAAATTATAAACTAAATGAATACTCAACTATCAAGTTCTACTAAGCACATAATTTCAAAATTTAACATTACAATTATAACCCTAGCAAACTATATATCCTAACATAAAAGGAATCACTCGGTCTATAATCAGAAGTGTCAGGTGGCACGAGTTGAAAGATGAGAAAAAGAAAACATAATTAGTCGTCGCATAAATAGCGAACACTAAGTTTGCAAAGGAACAAGATATAAAATCAAAATAGAGGGACTCTAGATGGTATCATGGTTTCCTAAGGGGAATATGGCATGCTAATCTCTATGTTCGAGTTATGATCAAGAAAATTATTCTATTCATTTCTCTTGGCTTCCTAAGGTACTGTCTGCTAATATCAAGACAAGAATCTAAATTTATAGTTTTATAATACTATCTTACTATAAAAGTTAAGTTTGGTCCTAATATTCAACCTTGGATTTCTATTGGTTCCTCAATACTAGGGTCTAATAATATGGTCAATTTTCTAACTAACCCTAGTAGTGTTTATACTACTCTCAAGTCCTTCATAATTGTATCAAGAGATAATGGTAAACCAATCTATAGATAAGGGATACTAGGGTTCACTAGACATTATGAACTTAGTGATTTGTCTACATTCTAGTTGTACTCTTAATAGGAATATTACCCTAATTATCATCTAACAACAAGGGTTCCTATATTCTAGTAGAAGACTATACTCAAAGAACTATAGGGAAGTACATGAATCAAGCAGGATGCAGTTATTCAAACAAAACAGATTAAAAGAAAGGTAATTCATAGTCAATTACGGATGAGATCCTATACTCTAATCCTAATTGCAGACTTGCTCGGTACAGTAACGTAACCGAGACAATATGCTCTCGACCTGCATGTGCCACCACTAAAAATATGTCACGCCCCAGTCCCAAAATACGTAGGACTAGGACACGTAAGCATGCCAGCCGCATGGTTATGCACTCCAATATATGGAAACCATAACGTATGTGTACGCTGTATTATGATTATCAAATCCACAAGTGGTATAAATCTATCACAAGTCACAGGGTATAATCTAAATCTCATCCACAGAAAATCATAAATAAATAACCAATATCTAATAAACTTGATCTCAATATAAAGTATCTAAAGATGATAGTTGGATGGAAAAAAATCCACTACCAACTAGAATATATAAGTGCAACACAATAAACACAATATAAGAATATCAACTAACAATCACGGGCTCGAAGAGAAGACCTCCTCGAAATATAAGTAACCAGTCCGGATCTGCGCTCCTGCCAATACTCATGAACAGCTACACCAGAAAAGGGACCAGGTCCTCAGAGGGACATAACAAGATACATAGAAGCATGCCAATAAAGTACTAAAATAAATATCCAATGGGTCGCCTAATCGTCTAAGTGAATGAAGTTTGAGAACAACTTTCCAACACGTGGGCTATCTGGCCATAAATGGGATTGGCATGATTCTCTCAGAGAATCAGGGGCCTACAAAGCATGTCGTGTTTTGAATGGCAGAGGCCGCCTATAATATATGGGGTCATCACCACCCGTATCTCCGGTGGAGCGTCCCAGCGAACAAAAGGAAAGTGCAAAGGAGCCCAAACGCCTTACTTGTTGTTCTTCCCACCCCATGCTCTAAGCATGTCACATCCATGACATAATTTGGTTCATAGCCTATCATTAGTACAATAACCCAACCCTACAACCAAACAAGGACAAGGATTGGACCACCATACTACAATAGGCTATGTCCATGAACTACTAATAACTGCTAAGTCTTCTAGCATACAAAGTTTCTAACAGCAGTTATCCCTAACGCACGACCCACACGTACAAGAGGCCAACCCAATACGCAGTCCATGATCTATATGAGACTCACAACTCGTGTAACAACTATGTCATGACCAATGAAACCTAATAATGCTTTATGATAATGGGGCAATCTCATAAACAAGGTCAAATGCATATACATAATAAAAATATATCACGACGACACCGTCGTTGTACCCAAGTTTTCTTGGACGCGAAGTTTATATAGTAGTTAAAATATATGAACTAAATGATAGAAATAAAGATGTATGCAACATATGGAATATGAATAACAGTACAATGGCAAGGTATAATTTTCGGGCAAGAAGCTGCGTAGTACCAATAACCTGCTCCAGAAGTTGCGCAGAATAATCCGATATCCTATATACATATAATATAATATAACACAATACAATATCAGTCATTACACTAGCATATACACAACCATATCTACACTGGACTCGGAGGGTACACTAGGGGTAACACGGGTCAACTAATACGGTAAATTGCACGTCTAATTACGCGGGTGTCACATCTTCAAGTATTGTACACAATAAGACAGTCAACTAACGTGTGTCTAAGCCAGTAGGTTAATGTACGCAAGGCAGTCAATTCACAAGTTCTTAGGGTCAACATGGTCAAGGTAAACACGGAATAGTCCACAGTGTCCTAGGGTCGTACAATACATACATATATAGTCACAACTATTATTTAGCATTTAATTACATATATATTTATATAATTATATAATAATATAACCAGTAATTTATTTACATATCTATTTGAATACATATATTAAATATGTATATAAATATATATACCAATTAATAACATGCTAATGAATAACTAAATATACATATACTAAATGTATATATATACATACAAAATATATATATGTATATATATACCAAAGTGAACAATATACACATACGCGTACGTATGCGTATACGCGTTGGGTTCACCGACTCAGGGTCTGATATCAGCTAATAATCCTAAAGCAATACGCATGTCCTAATAACATATACACAAGCATGCATACGAAATAAGAAAGGTGGGACAGGTTTGAACCTTGGGGTACGCGCACAGTTATGACGATGACGACAATGAGTTTGACGACGCTGACAACGCTGACGACAATGATGAGATGATGATGATGACGATGACGATGATGAGATGATGATGATGACGATGATGATGGGTTAATGATGATGGGGATAATGATGATGATGATGATGATGGTGGGTTGATGATAATGATGATGATGTTGACTGCTCGTCGAATTTCGGCAATGGGAAGTCCGGCAAGGAGGGGGAGAAAGACAGGGAGTAGGGAGGAGGACAGGGAAGAGGACTCGGGCCTGGTGGTGGAGATGGTGTTAGCCACTGCTGTCGAGGAGGACCTCAGGCCGGCGGTTTAAGGTTCATATGGTGGTGCTCGGAAGGAAGATGGAGAGGTAGTGGCGGTGCTGGTGGTGTGGTGGTGTTGGCCGGGGTGAAGTCAAGGGGAGGAAGAGGAGGTCGAGACATTAATGGTGGTGGTGGCGTTCAGTCGATCAGGGAGTTGGTGGTTCAGGCGAACGGGTTGAGGCTCGGGGCAGTCGGCTCAGCAGGGAGAAGCCGATGGTAATGGTGATGTTAATGGTGACGGTGGTGTTGCTGGTGGCGAGTTGGAAGAGGGGAGATGGTGGTCAAGTCTTCGGCATCAATGACAGCAGGGAGGAAGAGGTCGTGCAGGCAGGTGTTGCGGGTGGAGGAGAGTCGACGGGGTGCAGGCATTTTCACGGTGGTCCAGGCGGAGGACAGGGAAGAGAGAAGGTCAGCGGCTCAGACGAGCAAGGATGAGGGAGATGTTAGTGCTGGGTGGAGAACAGCGGGGTCTCCGGCGTGTCTCCGGCGAAGCTCCGACCAGGGAGGCTGAAGGAAGAGGATGAACAGGGAGGGGTTGTTTGGTCGGCTATGTGTTGGTTGATATTGGGTTTTGGTAAAAAATAAAAAAAGGAAAAATGAATAAAATTGTATATTTATACATGTGAACTAGGGTTTTGTTGACCTAGGAGTGGGCTTGGTCAACACCTTCATGGGATGGGCCTTGGGCTTGCCATGGGGATGTTTAGAGGGCTAGGATTTGCATTATTTAAATGTAAGGCTAGAATTAAATGGAGGGCGATGTTGTGCGTTTGCACATTCCAAAAATTATGGAAAAATTTATATCAAGGGGAAAAATGGGTTTCTTCATGTATTGTCCAATGGTATGGACAACTTAATACATTTTTGCATAAAAATGCCCAACAATTAGAAAATTACACAAAGATGGACATTGGGTTTAAATTAATTAAAATTAATGCTCATGGTGTTCTTGAATTAATTAGAAGTACATGGGAATAAAATTAGGTGGGACACAAGGGTCATGGACATAGAGGTCTCAGAATAAAATATTATTATAAATTGGGTTGCACGAAATGGGTCAAGATTGTGTCTCTAATTTTGATTGGAACGCACAAGGATACAAAGTTAAAATTATTTAGAATTAAATACAAACGTCTACGACGAATATTGTGCGACTAAAATATAGCACAAGAGAGCATAATTATAAGTTACACAATGGTTAGAATGGAAGACGGACATGTCTAGGACAAGGATGTAAAATTTGTAGTAAGACAATGGCTAGTGTAGTGTTCCAATTATCGAAGCAACAGTAAGGTGCACTACCTGATTTAATTACTGTAAAATTAAATAAAATCCCGTGTTCTATTTCCAATTGGATACAAACTAGCCCTAATTTCACTACCTAAGCCAAGTAGGCCAAATTTTGGATGAGGGGGTTTACATTGGATACATAAAGCAATATCTTACTCGATTTCGATCATTAAACCCTAAAAAAGAGACAATATTATCATCCTTTTCCAAATTCTCTTCTAGTCTTACTTTAAATTTCTCGAAAAAAAATGAAGATCACCCAATCTTGAAGTAGGAAATGATATCTTTGACAACTTTGGTGCTTTCATATTTTTTCACTCAATGACTACTTGAATAAACACCATACAAAAATCTCTGCTTTGTGATCTCCAACTTGTCCTTTGGTTATAATTCTATTAATGACAAACTTAAGAAATTAGATGGCCACATTTTCTTATGTCATGATACAAATTGCTAATAAAAAAAGCATAAACAAAAAAACCTTTCCTCTACTTCAAACTTCATCCTTTCCTACATCATTTTTAATTCCTTTCGACCTTCTCATATCAACCACATAAACTCCAATTCCCAGTTGCATATGCATATATATATATATTATTGTGAAAGTCACCCAATTTGACATATACATGAAAATCGTCCATAAATCCATCACATTTTAGATAATTAAAGGACAATACTTTTGCAAAAAATATTTAAAATCCATAAAAATAAAACACAAATAAGATAGGGGGTATGTGTGTCAATGTCAGTGTCAATGTTAGGAGAATTAGGGAACAATTTGTTTATAACAACTTCTACATAACTCAATTTACTAAATTAATAATCAATATTCAATCGAAACCCAAAAAATTGATCTAGCTATGACTATCCTTGTGTGTGTATCACTATGGTGCCTCTAGTTTGATTCTTAGAACTTTTGATTTTATATTTTGATAATTTTTGCCAACACAAGCGCCAGTACAATTCTTCTCGATATGCATGACATCATATTCGCTAACACCAGTGCTAGTACAGCCACTAATGTGTATCCGTGTCAGTATATGTCAGGAGAATTAGGGTATTTGTGTTAGTGTCAGTATGTGTTCGTGTCAGTATCAGGATAATATGGGTTAGGGTTTACCTAACCGAGGAGGAGTTGACTGACCAGAGAGCCGACAGGGGAGTGGGTCGAAGGCGGTGGGGAGCTGAAGTACGGAGGGGGATCACGGTTGTGGGAAGCCAAAGCACGGAGGGGGTTACACGGCGGTGGGGAGCTGGAGCACCGGGGGGGGGGGGGGATCACAGCGGTAGGGGGAGGTGGGAATTCTTTTGGGTCAAAAAATTTTGATTTGTGTTAAAAAAATTGATTTGGGTATAGAGTGAATGGGGGATAGAGAATTCTGAACGAGTATATTAAAAAAATTAGCGACTTCGTATATAGACGTAACTAAACGTCGCAAATAATAAAAAAACTAAGCGACGTACGGGAGAATATTATCGCTACATGTCGCAGAGTTTAAAAAGTTAGCGACGTCTAACGATCCATAGAGACTACTTGTTGCATAGTACCTAAAACAGTCGCTAATTATCGTAATTCATTGCAAACATCGACTTATGGTGACGTTATTTCCTGACGTTGCTAAAATTTATAAATTTAGCCACGTATCATTCTAGAGTCACTGAATATGTCACTATTTTCACTTATTTTGGTAGTGGGTTTTCAACTGGGTCACCAATAATTGCTCATAAAACATTTGGCTCCCTTATGGAGGAAACAACTGCAGCAGGATCAGTCTGCATCATCTGTTTGTATTAGTAAAGATCATAGATGGAGTTGTCTATGATGGAGGTACATGCTGCATGTGGAGACGAAGGCCTTGTATCTCGTCATGTAAGAACTTCTACACACCCTCAAGTGTTGGAGGTGGAATCTGGAAACCTTCTGATGAAAATCTCTTAGTAGAATATGAAGGTGGTGATGGTGGTCCACAAGAGGCTCTATATCGTGACTTGCCCAACTAGATTGGAGCAGATTCAGATGGACATCCAGCTAAAGGAACATGAAAGTGTCAAAATATATCAGCAATGTACATGCCTTAAATGAGTGTACGTTGTTGAGATCGACAGATAGATATCATGAGTCTAATTATAGTTGGAGGTAAGTTGAAAGGAATAAAGTTATGCAAGTGATAAATGCAAGCAAGCTCCTCTGAGGTGATCTCATCCTGTCTACCACCCTTAGGTAGAATAGTGGAAAAGATAATGCGATGCAAGTCTTTGAAATATGGCTTTAGGTTTTTTAGCCATAAGAGAAATTGGTCTAGGATGGAGACATATTTTATCAAGAAACTTGTTGAGGTTTGAATTGTTAAGAAATTCGATAGTAGACAAATCTCCTAGAGGATCACCCTCAGCCAAAATGCCAATAATTTTGTCAAGAGTGGCGGCATCCTAGGCAATCCTGACTTCAGCTATCAATGAAACAATACCAGTACCATCCAAAGAAAGATTGCTATAAAATAATCGAATGACATTATGATAAATAGTGTGTGAAAATTTGAAAAATTGTCAAACCCTACGGTTTCAAAGGCTTGACGGTGGTTGGAAAATACAAAGAAACTAATAGGACGACCAAGATTCATATTCCTCTGGTAGAACCCCTCATACCAATCGTTCGACACATCGAACGAACGAAATTAGGTACGGTCGAATCGATTTCCTGGAAGCTGTATCAGGCTGAATGCACCAGAATCCTTATGAGGTATCGATAAGGATCCTTCATACAATAGATCGTTAGATCGCTTAGATATTTTCTCTCTATGTGGTGCCATGGATATAATATAAGAAATATCCAAATTAAAGAGAAGATAGAAAATTATACCTTCTAAAAGGAGTAGGAGAAGCCCTAGAAACCAAGAATCCAACCAAGGAGGGAGGCTCCTAAAGTTAGGGTTTTGATTTAGGGAAGAAAAGGCTAGGTTTTAGAAGGGAAATACCATTTTCAATAGCCAAACTTGGGTAAGGAAGTTCTGAACAAAGTGGTATACATATATGTAAAGAGAGAACAGGGTTTGAACCCATTTCTGGCCCGAATTCAGGGAGACCAAATTCGGCCCAACTTTGCTCCAAGTTCGGTCATAGTTCGATTTGCCCTAAAATTAAGTCAGAAGGGAATCCAGTCAGAAAACCTGGTATGAATAAAAACTAGATAGAAGATTGATCCAATATACCAAGTTATCGACAAATAAAATAGAATCGATCCTTGACCAGAGGATTAGTAAATATGTCAGCCAGTTGATGTTCAGTGTCAATAAACTATAAACAAATATTTTTGTTCCATTGGTGATCAAGAATAAAATGATGTCTAATCTTAATATGCTTTGTGCGTGAGTGACATATAAGTTTTTTCGTGAGATTTATAGTGCTAGTGTTGCCACATAATATAGGAATGTTCTTATAAAATAGATTATAGTCTTCTAATTAAGGTCATCTTATCCCAAAAATTTTAGCACAATAATAACCTAAAGTTTTATACTCAGCTTCAGTAGTTGATAATACTTGTTTCTTACTAAACTATGAGACTAAAGCTTTGCCCAATAAATGACATATGCCGATGGTACTTTTACTATCAATTTTTCATCCAACAAAATCAGTATCCGAATAAACTATAAAGTCAAGGGACGTTGTTTTGGGATACCACAAGCCTACCATTAAATTACCCTTAAGGTATCAAAAGATACGCTTAACTACATACATATGTGATTCTTTAAGGTTAGCTTGATATGTACTACATAGGCAAGCACTATACATGATATCAAGATGACTAGTAGTTAAATAAAGTAAACTACCAATCATAACTCGATACTTACGCGTGTCAATCAATTTACTATTCTCATCAAGGTTAAGCTTTATAGATGTTCCCATAGTGTACCAATGGGCTTAGCATTGTCCATATCAATTCTTTCAGCAAATCCTTTGTGTACTTGGCTTGATTGATGAATGTTTCCTATGAACTTTGCTTGATTTGCAATCTAAGAAAGAACTTGAGTTCTTCCATCATCCTCATCTCAAATTCACTCTGCATACACTTAGTAAACTCTTCACATAGAGTATTATAAGTATAACCAAATATAATATTATCAGCATAAATCTGAACTAAAAGAAGAGTGTTATCAAAAGATTTGATAAATAATGTAGTATCAACCTTTCCTTATGAAAAACTATTTTCCAGTAGAAAAAAACTTAGGCACTCATACCAAACATGATGGGCTTATTTGAGACCATATAGAACTTTTTTAATTTAAAAAATGATCAAGAAATTTAATATCTTCAAATCTAGGAGGTTGCTCAACAAAAACTTATTTTATAAAACCATTCAGAAAAATACTTTTGACATCCATTTGAAATAATTGAAATCTCATGAATTTGCAAATGTGCAAAGCATGCGAATAGATTCTAGCTCGCAACAGGAGCATTGGTCTCATCGTAGTCAATACCTTCCTCTTGGTTAAAGCCTTTAGCTACGAGATGTGCTTTGTTACATGTGACTAATCCATCCTCATTGAGTTTATTTCAGAATACCTATTTGGTACCAATTACCGGATAATAACTTGGTCTAGGAATAAGTTTCCAAACATGATTTCTATCAACTGGTTTAATTCCTCTTGCATAGCCGAAATCCAAAATTCATCAATAAAATCTTCTAAAATATTTTTAGGTTCAATTTGTAAAATAAAAGCAACATTTGTAACAAACTCTTAGAAGAACGAGTTCTTACACCTTTTGATACTTCACATATTATCAAGTCTTTGGGTTGATGGGTTAAAAAATGACATTCCTTAGGTAAACCTTCTGATGAAGAGTCGTTCAGGAGTTGGTTCTTGGAATGATGATCGGTTCATCATCATCATTTTGAATACTTGAGTTTTTAATTTTTATCTCATCAGAAGTTACATGGATAGATTCTTCGACAATTAAAGACCTTTTATTGAAAACTAGAAAACCATTGGTTTTTGAATCATAACCACGAAAAATGCCTTCATCGGTTTTTGATCAAATTTACCTAAGTTATCTTTCATGTTTAGAATAAAATATTTGTAGTCAAAAACTTTAAAATAATCAACTAAAGGGATTTTGTTAAACCAAAGTTCAAATGGCATTTTCTTTAAAATATCTCGAATGATGACCCGATTTAAAATATGACAGGCTGGGTTAACAACTTCTGCCCAAAAGTATTTCAGAAGACTAAATTGATTCAACATGAATCTAGCCACATCAGTAAGAGTTCTATTCTTTCATTCCACAATATTATTTTGTTGAGTAGTTCTAGGACAAAAAAAATTCGTGTGAAAAACTATTTTCCTCACAAAAACTTTTGAAATCAGAATTATCAAATTCTTTGCCATAATCACTTCGAAAATGATTTATCATGTATCTTTTTTCATTTTGAACATGTTTGCAAAAATTCACAAATTCAGAAAAAGCATCATTTTTATTTGAAAAAAATCAACCAAGTAAATTGTCAAAAATCATCAACAATAACATAAGCATAAAGCTTACTGCCAATACTGGCGACTCTACTGGGTCTAAATAAATCTATATATATAAGCTGTAAAGGTCAAGAGGTACTTACAATGTTTATGGATATAAAAGATGATTTGGTTTGTTTGTTATTTTGACAATCAGCATAAACCATATATTTCTTGAAGGATATTTCTGGCAATCCTTTTACCAGCTTTTTAGTTGAGTGTTTTGCTATGTTATCCATGCTTGCGTATACTAGCCGCATATGCCATAACCAGCTCTCATCATTCTTAGCCAGAAGACATATTTCTGTATTTTTAGTATTCTTTGACAAATAATAAACATAAAGATTTCTTATCTAATTCCTTCAAATATTATTTGACAACTGGTACTATCATAAATAATACATTTTTCTTTAAAAAATTTAACATCATAAACGTTATTAGTTAAGTGAACGATACTTAACAGGTTATGTTTTAACTCTTTTATAAGACAAATATTCTTCATAACATGATAGGGGGATTTATCGATATTTCCATTACCAATGATGTGGTCTTTCAAGTTAATTTTGAAGGATACATGTCCTTCCTTCTTCATCGATATCATTGCGAAGGGTGAGGCATCACCAGTCATATATCGTGAGCACCTGCTATCACGAATCCACTTGCTCCTAGTAGGAGTAGTTTGGTCCACCTATAACACAAGTTCAAGATGTGACCTTTGGTACCCACTTTTTCAGAGGGTCCTGCAATGTTAGTCTTCAGAACCTATTTAAACAAGTTCATATCAATTTTTCTCCTAACTGCACACTGATGAAAAATATGTCCTTTTATAACAAAATAGTGACATATTGCATGAATATTTATGCTCGATGTAGTAGTAAATGTGCGTGGAGTGATATGAGATATCTTTCGTGGCTGACTATAGTAAAAGGCATGGTTGTGAGTAAACTTAGCTTTGCCAGATCCCTTTTGAAAGAATTTATTAAGAGTGACCTTAGGTTGTGCCACATGCCTTGTTTTAATTGGGTGTTGTGTTGAACAACTTGTTTTTCCAATCTTATTTTTAACTTCTTATTGATGGCTTAAATATTTTTATATTTTGTGGTAAGCGCATTATTTCAAAAAGAGGAATTATAGAACTTCTTTTTTCAGACTCAAGTTCTTCCTTTAGTCTATCATTCTCTTGAGCATTATAGTAGCATGGAAAATCTATACCATGTGCCAAAGTGATCATGAGCCATGTGCCAAAGTAATCCAGAGCCACACACCATCTACAATATAAGTAGTGTTCCCATGTACCAGCAGCGCCATGCGCTACTACTACCCCATTAATCTCTATGTGCCAGCGGACGTATTCCTATGGTGCAATAAAATTATCATAAGCTAGGGCATAACACATATCACGAGCATTATGGGCATCAGCAAACCCAGATCTCGAATGGCCACGTGACAGCCTCTTGCAACATGCGCCCCCTACGTCATCATGAAATGCGTGCATGCATGCGTGTTTAATACCTTCTCAAGGCTATAAATAGTGGACGTTTCCCATATAAAAAAGAGGAGAAAAGAAGAGAAAAAAGAAGAAGATAGAAGCGTCGCGAGGGACACCTATTGAGTCGTATACTCAATCTCCCCGAAGCCTCATTACCCTCATTGGTCCCATATCATCAACGGAGTAAAGGAGCCATTGTAGTGCTCGATCTCCACCATCACACTTGCCCAGATTCTTATTTTTATTGTACTTAGACTCTACGTATTATAGATTCTTTTGTACTATATGTCTTTTCCCAATCAATACAAAGTTTGTTCAACTTTCACCTCCCGAGTGTTGATTTGACGATATCGACAAAAGTAGCGACTCTGCTGGGAAAGAGCTTCTCCTCCAACGAGAAGCTGGTGATGCAATCCGACGTGACCAAGTTGTGTTCGAATAAGAGGATGTTGGTCGTTCGCTTCGACCAACAGGAATTCGAAGACATACTGGACAAGCCAAGCTCTTCAGTGAGGCCTGACCCGCACGACCTCGCAAGACTCGGGTCGCCAAGCTCGTTGCGCCATACTCGAGGTCGGTACCCGATGTATTGCTCACCTCTAATACAGATGCACATGATGTTGGAGTGTATCCTGCCGACAACCCGAGTTCTACAAGGAGGCCCACACGACCTTACAAGACTCGTAAAATTTGGTTCGCCAAAGCCGCTACGCCAAACCCAAAATCTATCCCAGAATTATTGCCAACCTCTGCCACAGACTCACATGATGTTGGCACACATCCCATCTTTATATACAAAGCCACTTTTGAGAGGAATGATGCTGACACTCAAGAGGCATGCTCACAACACCATCCATGCGGGGGATGATACGTCGTGCCCAAACATAGGCGTATGAAGTCTTCTCCGAGCAAGGCTACCTTCAACAAGGACCCCTATAGTCCTGATCTGGATTCCATATACAACGCGCCCATGAGCGCTAGTTCAAGAAAACCCAGATCAACCTGAGTCATGCGCGCTCAAAGTGTTGCGCAACCAGCCCTCTAGAAGCATGCGCCGTTAGTTGTCACTCGTGCTGCTGATGGGAGACTATATAGGGCTGACCTAGGTACTCATGTGCCGAAAGTGGGTCAACCTTTAAAGCCTTTCCAAACCCACTTGGACGTCGCAGTTGCACTTGAACCAAGTCGGGGAGCAAACATTATGTCCACGGACCCATATGCTCAGCTTGGCTGCATGAATAAAGTGGGTCTGTCTCATATCAAGTCTTTCACAAATGATCTGGTTACAGTTTTTGTAAAATGACTCGGTCAGGGAGCAAGCACTGTGATGACAAACCTATGCGCTTAGCTTGGCTGCACGCAGAAAATAGGTTTGTCTCGCATCGAGTATTCCATTAATGATCCGGTTGCAGTTTTTGCGGAAGAACTGGGTCAGGAAGAAAACCTTCCACTTTTACCTCCATGCATAAGGGTTGCCCGAGCACATGAAATGGGTGTGAAAGTAAAGCTTACATCATCAAATTTATGCAACGTGATTAGTCACAAGCATAAGACGAGAGATACAACCCTTGCACATGATGTGTCTTCTTATTGGCATACTTGTGCCAACATCATCATAAACTGTTGCTGTCCTAAAGCACTAGTTCCTTCAACCAGACATTTGGTGTTCCAGAGATTGCAACCCTCGACATTAATATAACGACGTCCTCCGAGACAACTACACGATAAGGAGTAATTACATAACGCTTTATATTGCTCGACATGGAGGTCTATTCATATGACGATAATCTCAAAGAAAAACTCACCTAACCTGAGGGTGTCGGTCAGCGCATCTCGAAGTCATCTACGAGATTGCAAACAGACATCTACTGTAGGAGTATTTTAGGCCATATGCTCGAAGACAAGAATTGGGGGTAGTAATCCTTCGGTATTCCATGCCAATCCATCCTTCCAATTAGACAGTGCATCTCTACGAATGGATGACAACTTAGCAGGGGGTAGCCATACCTTCCAGGTTGAACCCGTAATTGAGACTAGGGGTAGCAATCTTTTAAATAATAAAAGAGATGCATTAATGCCCGCTCTCCATCAGGGCAGTGATACTCAGATATCTGAGACAAAAAGTGACGCATCCACCCTCCCGTCTATCTCATCCCATATAATGCCAATGTATATTGCAAGAGATGATCATGACATGGGGTCCAGTAACCAACAACACCTTGAGGCACTCGAATACATGATGCAGACTCTAAGAACTTTAATGCAAACTCTAATTGAGACAGTGTTGGAACTCAAAGAAAACTTAGTCCCGACACAGTCACGAACCCCAGGGCGAGCAAACCTGAATCAGGGGACCAATGAGGAATCTGGCGTGCCTGACTCGGCTTCCCATATCGTAAGCAGCCAGACCATACATTGGTCCTCTGCCACTCTTCTGCCAAACGATATCCAGGAGACTCTTAGGGACTTGCGTGAATACGTTGATGCTCGAGATAATCAAGACAGGCTCCAGAAGCTCGGTATCTGGCAACCCTATCCTCCTGAATCGAATAATGTAGTATACCCTCCCAAATATATGTCGCTATCTCTGTCTCCATTTGACATAAAGACATCGTCCCATCAATACATGAGATACTTTCATTCCACAACGGGCCATTTACCTCAGGATGACGCCTTACTCACCAACTTGTTCGTCGGAGCACTATTCGGGGTCTGTTTTGAGTGGTTCTGTAGTCTTCCAAATAAATTTATTTCATCCTTCGAGGACCGAAAGTCCCTTTTCCACGTCTGGTTCTATAAAGGATGGATAGATATGACTATGTCCTCCCTGATGGACATCGCCCAAGGGGATAGAGAACTGGTACGAGAATACATCGAACATTTTTGACAGGAGACATTGAAGTTTTCTTCCGGTATCCCTAAATCTACACTAATGGACACATGTTGAAAGAACCTCCTACCATCAGTAAGACTCCGGACGGCATCTGGCCCGTTCAGTGACTGGACGACATTTATCATAAGTGTTGTCGCTGCAGAAAGAGTGCGAAGGATGCCCGCCTGTTAGGATTCCAAGCTCCCAGGATTGAGGACAAGGGAATTTATCCTTTCACCACCAACAACAGTCGTGACAGTAAAGAAAAGAAATTCCTGACAGTCAACATATCCAAAAATATGACCTTATCTATTACCAAGCCAATAGAGCCACCAAAAGTATATGAGACTACTCCTTTGACGATGATGATGTCATGGAGATCTTCAAAGTATTGATGAAGGGCAATAAACTCTGGTTGCCCGACGTCAAATGTCCTGACGAAGTAAACAAGATCGATAACCCCAAGTATTTCCACTACCATCGATACGTCTATCACTCCATGCGGGATTGCTATATATTAAAATGGCACATACAACGGCTACTCGACTCCGAAGCTCTTACGTTGGATTTTAAAGATAAGACGGTCACTACAAACATGGTGTCCTTCCAATTTGGCACATTTCTGACAATAGTGACCCAAGATGGTGTTGTCCCTATACCCAAGACAACAATGGAGTTTGTTAACCTCCCTCCAGCCCAAGCAGATGGGTTGGTTCTGTAAACCCCCTCATTTATTTCTATAGATAGTCTGGTATGGGTTAGAAAATTTTGGTATTGCAGCAGATATTTGAGGTTTAGAGTAAGGTTACATATGTATGATTTTTATTTAAAACCCCTGGCGCACCCTATCGTTGTTGAAATATTCGGAGCCCAACATCAGCCCATAAATTCCAACAGATTATTGCACTCTTGACTTGACACGCCAATTTAGGCGCTGGACTTTCCCGTCACTCAAAATCATATTTCCTTGTGCTCTAAATTAATTGCACAATTTCCATAACCGAAATCCCTTATTTAATTATGTGTCACGCACCTGCGTCGTTGCCATCAATTTTGAGACACCAACTTAACCCGTTAAGCCGGACCAATAAAAGGGTCCAAGACTGACACCAAACCTACACCATTCATGACCTTTGTGTCACTCCCAATTGAGATCCCATGTGCCCCCATTTAATTTAAGAGCTCATGACAATTTATTCTAATTAAATTGGGGATACCAACTTTGACTAATCCCATTTTAATCCCAATTTAATTCTAATGCCCATTTAATTAAGTCCATACAAAACACACAATACCCTCTCACCCTACAAAACACCAAACACCAATTCTCCCATAATTTTTCCATTATTTCATGTGTTTGTACAAATACCCAAACTTAAGGGGCTAAATTGCAAATGTTGTAACATGTGTCATAACCTCATTGGTCTAGGCCAAATGAACAAGCCACCCCACTTCTTTGACCGGTCAAGCTTCCCCCTCCCTCTTCTTTGGATGACAAATTTTTCCTCTATGTGAAATCCCCATACCCATTTGAATTGGGCTCATCCTCACCATCCAACCCTCACACAACTCCCTATATAATGTCTCCATCACCACACTCTACCCCATGCCGACCCTAATCTCCAAAACCTAGAGAACCCCACCCCCTCTCTCTCTCTTCCCTCTTCTCCATATACAACCGAAACCTCTTCTTTCCTTTCTTCTTCTTCTTCTTCTTCTTCTTCTTCTTCTTCCACTTCACTTTACCCTAAATTGACAACTCGGCTTCACCCTCCGGCCGAGCACTAACCCCGGCCAGGCCCTACACTCCGGCCACCCCCCTCGACTGCCACGAGCTCCGCCACTTCCTTCTTCCCCGCCACCATTGCCTCGAGCACTCCCCCTGGTCACCGCTGCCACGAGCAATGCCACCCCGGCCTCTCCAATCCGCCATTACCACAACCTCAAGCTCCATTCTCCGACGAGCTTCACCCTGCCACCATCACACACCTCCATACATCCATGACCCACCACCACTTCACCCCAGACGAGTTCCTCCACCGGCCAGGCCATACTGCTCCTGCTCCGGCCAGGCCACACTGCTCCGGCCGAGCACATCCCCCCCACCACTCTAGTCCGTTCTACCACCACCTGCTGTGATCTCCGGTCACCTCTTCTCCGGCGTGCCAGCATCGACAACCCACCACAGCACTTCCCACCACCACCTCGCCGAGGTGAACCACTCCCCCTCTTTATATTTTGTATATATTGTTAGTGTATTTTAGTTAGTGTTAATGAAACTTGGGGTTTACTGATGTGAGTTTAGGGTTGGGTTATATGTAATTGTTATGAACTATATACATGGGTGGAAAATACAAGGAAATTAATTAGGGTTTTTGTATATGCATGAGCTTAGGGTTTATTGATGTGTTTAGGGTTATATTCATAGTATGTAATGCAAATTAATGGATATGCAAATGAGTTAGGGTTTGAGAATAAATGGATCTTTGTTTAGGGTTATATTTGTACTGGGAATTTTGAGGATAAAATGCATGGTTAGTAATTAGGGTTTATAAATGCTAGGTTTGAGATGTTAGGGTATTTCAATTAATATATGCACTATTGATTATTGTTGTTGAGCAAATTAAGTGATTGCAAAATAATACTATGATTTATCATTGAGGGACAGGTGATTTATTATGAAATGATGTGTGGTATCAAACCATTAATCGATAATTGGGACTGATAATTAATGATGGGTTAATTGAAGAGTAGTACTTATTGTGAATTGGTAATGAAGATATAAAACAGAAGGTTTAATAATTATTAATTGTTTATTTTGAGGATGACAGTAAATGTACATGTTAACGTCGATGCACATCGAGGTAAAATCTGAGGATTGATCAGGGCTCAAAATACTGATAAACACTGTGATGAATATAGTAGGATTAAGGATAGTTTGATGATAATATACAGATGATTAATTTGATTGGATATAACGTACCATTAGTCAACCTTGGTCAACCCTCTAACGTTGTGTTCCTGTGAGTTGTAGCTGAGTCTGAGCATATGTTTAGACGTGTGTCACATCCCTGTTTGTCGCGTGATAGTTTATTGATTGAGTTTTCTCGTCTCTAGGTACTACGGGACCTGCGGACTTGGACGTCATACCGGATCTCCATCTTCAGTAGCTAGATGCAGGCAAGTGTACCTTGCTACTCTGTATTTCAGTTGCTAGATATTTATTGTTTCATTATATATATTGTGCGCATGTTTGATTAAGATCGTTACTTCGCGTCCGGATCACAACCGGGTGCAGACGTTCATCGTAACGTCTTGTAACGAATGCTAGATTTTCGTAATACCTCGATGTACGTACCTGAGTATATCGTCACCCCATGACACATTTATACACTGTTATTATGCCAGATTTCCTGTATCCTAATACTGACATCATGACCGGAGACTGGGATGACCTTAGGGTCGCGTCTGTTGAGTTATTTCCGTATGACGAGACTGTTAGATAGAGGTTCAGGTTCAACGCACAATTATTGACCGCTTGGGATGGGGAAGACAGTTACTAGACGTTTGGGCTCCTTTGCACGCACTTATATATGTATATGTACTATTTTTGTAGTGATCCTGTATCTAGTGTAGTTATATCACCCGTGTGACTCTTTGCCCGGAGCTGCGGTATGTCCTTTGTGTTTTCGTGTCCGGAGCTACGGTTTTATTTTGGATAGCCCACGCGTCGAATATTGTCTTCAAACTGTATCTCACTTAGTTGGTTATGCTAGACTACACCGTCGTTACACTTGTACTTTCTGTTGTACTTTGGCATGCTGTATTTTGTATCTTGTTACGTCCCTCTGAGGACCTGATCCCCTGCCAGTTTTGCAGCATAGACGATTACGGAGCATTTGGAGTTGCTGATGGAGTTGCATGTCTTGCGGGCTTTGTACCAGGTACTCATATCATTTCTACTGACATTATGGTTACTTTATTCATATTAATTATTCATCTGCTGTTGTAGCCTAATTTTTGTAGACTCATCTCTTCTCGAGTCTATTCGAGTTTGTGTGTTATTGGGCGGCCGACTTTAGCACATGTAGCTCTTTCTTATATATTGTTGTATATTGTGGATTGAGACATAGATGTTTAAATTTACGAGATTTTTAGATAGTGCCCTTTATTATACAGCTTATACGTATTCGAGTCAGACCAGAGTCTGGTCGAATGCGTAGCTGGCGTGCCGCATCTTCCTGGTCGTAGGTATTTTAGGATTGGGGCGTGACATGTTTTTGTGGTGGCCCATGCAGGTCCGATTTAAATCGTCTTGGTCACCTGACTGTGCCAAGCGAGCCTGCAAATTATGAATAGATATTATGATTTATTGTTTTATAGGATCTCAATCCATAATCGATTTTAAAAACTCACTTTGTATATGATTATCACTCTTGGACTTCCAATTTAAAATCGTTCAGTTTTCGTCAGTATCATTATCCTTGTTTCTCATCTCCTATTATTTCGGAAAGACGAATGCTCTAGCCTGATGGTTCCCTCCAGAAGAAGATCGTAGTCCAAACGACAGAAGACAAAATTCGTATAATATTCTCTGAGAAGATTGTTACCCTTAGTAGGATAGATTAATAAATTCTTTTTTAGATTCTAGATCTAGCGTAGAAGGCTAGCAAAAGAATTGGACCCAGTAGTACCCTACCCGTACTTGAGATAGCAGTAATTTGGGAAGTATTGAGAGCTGGAAAGATTGTTGATCATGACCTAGAATAATTTATGGAAGTACATAGCCTGATGCTAGAAATTAGTTGTTGTATATGATAGCGATACCAGGAACGATATTATGGACTAGAGAAGATAAAATTTTAGGCTCTCACCTTGAAAATGATGATCTGATACCAAAAATTCTAGTATATGCTTGGGTGATATCATTATTATAATTGCACTATGTGACCTGGAGCAATAAATAACAGAAAGAAGAAATTTGAGGAATAAAATTTTAGGGAAAACTTTGAGGAGAAGAAAAATTATACATTAGGCAAGGAAATTTTTTTCTCTTGGAGGATTAGTGTTGTAAACAGAACGGAAGAATTTATTTTGAGGTTATGTTTAGACTATGACATTGTCCTAGGCATGGATTGTTTGAACCAATACCACGCGACGCTAGATTGTCAACGTGGTTGCATTATTTTTAGACCACCAGATTACCCTGAGTTTGACTTTCTTCTGGGAGCCCGGGAGTATGGTGCCCATCTACCTTATAGGCACACATTGCAAAAGGTGAACTGGTGTACCCCCACATTATATCAGGATTTAAGGATGTATTTCCAGAGGATCTTTCAGGCCTGCCACCTGATAGAGAGATAGAGTTTGTTATAGAGTTGACTCCAAGAGCCGAGCCAGTTAATTTCTCGTCTTCAGACTAGCACCGATAGAGCTGGTTGAGTTGAAAGTCCATAGTAGAGGATCTCTTAGACAAGGATTTCAGTTGGGCTAGTATTTCTCCATGGGGAATACCCATCTTAATTGTGTCGAAGAAAGACGGGACGGTATATTTGAACAGCTTAGTGGCGCATATGCATTCTCGAAGATCGATCTCAGATTAGGCTATAATCATATCAAGGTACGGAGAGAGGACATTTCGAAGACGGCTTTCCGGATGAAGTATGGACACTATGAGTTTCTAGTCATGCCTTTTGGTTTAACCAACACGCCAGTAGTATTTATGAGCGTGATGAACAATGTTTTCCACCAGTACTTAAATAAGTTCATGGGGGTGTTCATCGACGACTTAGTATATTCTGAGAGCCAGGAGGAGCACGAGAGACATCTCATGATTGTGTTAGAGACGCTGAGGCAAGAGAGGCTCCAAGCTCAGCAAATATGAGTTCTGCTTGGATAGAGTACCATTCCTGGGACACATAATCACCGGAGATGGACTATCAGTTGACCCGGAGAAGATAGCTGCAGTAGAGACGTGGCCTACCCCTACATCAGTTACAGAGGTCAGGAGTTTCCTCGGACTTATCGGATATTATCGGAGGTTTATGGAAAATTTCTCGAGGATCGCTGCGCCTATGACGCGACTGACGCGCAAAGGCGAGGAGTTTATCTTGACCGACGAGTGTCAGACGGCTTTCGATGAGCTGAAAAAGCGTCTGACATCAGTACCAATTTTGACACTACCTTCAGGAGGATTTGTAGTGTACAGTGATGCATCTGGGAGCGGATTAGGTTGTGTACTGATGCAACACGGCAAAGTGATTGTCGACGCATCGAGACTGCTGAGAGTTCATGAGAAAAACTATCCGACGCACGATCTAGAGCTAGCTGTAGTGATTTTTGCACTAAAGCTATGGTGACACTACCTTTATGGTGAGCTTGTTGAGATTTACACAGATCACAAAAGTCTAAAGTATGTCAATACGCAGAAGGAGCTCAACAGGAGACAGAGGCACTGGCTAGAGTTGATGACAAATTATGATATAGAGCTGCAGTACCACCCTGGCAAGGAGAATGTAGTAGCAGATGCCTTAAGCATAAAGCCCATGGCATACTTTTTGACGACTCAGCGGCAATTGCTAGAGGATCTCCAAGAGCTTGGGATAGAGATTGTATTACCAGGCATGGATGGACAGATGACCAGTCTCAAGGTTCAGTCTATATTGATTGAGAGGATCAAGGCAGCCCTGCCTACAGATGTGAGATTTCGACGACTACGAGAGAGGACAGAGGCCGACATGCAGACGGGACTCAGGATTCATGAAGACGGAACATTAAGGTGCAGAGATCGCCTATACGTTTCGAGTGGCGAGCTACGCCAGGAGTTGATGACCAAGGTTCATAGCTCAATTTATTCTATTCATCCCGGGGATACAAAGATGTACCGAGATTTAAGACAATATTACTGGTGGCATGGGATGAAGAGAGAGATTGCAAGATTCATGGCAAGATGTTTGGTTTGTCAAAAAGTCAAGGCTGAACATCAGAGGACTGCAGGACTATTGCAGCCGCTTCCCATTCCCGAGTGGAAGTGGGAACAAATTACCATGGACTTCGTCACAGGATTCCCGCAGAGCCCTAGCGGAAAGGATGCAGTTTGGGTTATCGTAGACAGACTCACAAAGTCTGCACATTTCTTGCCCTTCAAAGTTGGGCAGTCCACAGAGATATTAGCTGACATGTATATGAGGCAGATAGTACGACTACATGGAGTGCCTGTCAGCATTGTATCAGATCGTGATTCCAGATTCACGTCATATTTTTGGCAGAGTATGCAGGAGAGTCTAGGAACTCGTCTCAAGTTCAGCACTGCATATCATCCACAGACTGATGGTCAGTCAAAGCGCACGATACAGATACTAGAGGATATGTTGAGAGCATGTATGATCGATTTTGGAGGATCTTGGGAGGACCATCTACACTTGGTAGAATTCTCCTACAATAATAGCTACCAGGCTAGCATACAGATGGCACCTTATGAGATACTGTACGGTAGGAAGTGTAGGTCACCAGTATGTTGGAGTGACGTGGGAGAGCGTCAGATACTTGGTCCAGAGTTGGTGACACAGACAGTGAAGGAAGTCAAGCAGATTCAGAGCCACCTATGTGCAGCACAAGATGGACAGAAACATTGGGCAGATACGCACTACAGAACTTTGGAGTTCAAGGAAGGTGACCATGTATTTTTGAATATATCGCCTACTCGTGGTACCATCAGATTCGGAGGCAGAGGCAAGCTGAGTCCGAGGTACATCGGACCTTTTAACATCTTGGAACGAGTTGGCGAAGTGGCTTATCGTCTTGCATTTCCTCCATCATTAGAAGGAGTGCATGACGTATTTTATGTATCGTAGTTGAGGAGATACGTGGCAGACCCTAGCCACGTGCTTGATCATTCGGAGATTACAGTCGGGCCCAGTTTATCTTACGTAGAGCAGCCAGTGGAGATACTCGATCACAGTGAGAAGACTTTGAGAGGTCAGACTATTCGACTGGTCAGAGTTGTATGGAAGCATCATTCACCATGCGAGTCTACCTGGGAGCACGAGGATTCTATTCGATAGCGTTTTCCGTATTTATTTGAGGACCAAGGTACGAATTTACGTACCGCATTTGATTACCAGTTTGCTTTTAAATTCTTATAGCTATTATCGTGCTTTACTTTTAATTTCGGGGACGAAATTTTTCTAAGTTGGGAAGGATGTAAACCCCCTCATTTATTTCTATAGATAGTCTGGTATGGGTTAGAAAATTTTGGTATTACAACAGATGTTTGAGGTTTAGAGTAAGGTTACAGATGTCTGATTTTTATTTAAAATCCTTGGCGCGCCCTACCGTTGTTGAAATATTCGGAGCCCAACATCAGCCCATAAATTCCAATAGATTGTTGCACTCTTGACTTGACACCCCAATTTAGGCGCTGGACTTTCCCGTCACTCAAAATCATATTTTCTTGTGCTCTAAATTAATTGCACAATTTTCGTAACCGAAATCCCTTATTTAATCCCGTGTCGCGCACTTGTGTCGTTGCCATCAATTTTGAGAAACCAACTTAACCCGTTGAGCCAGACCAATAAAAGGGTCCAAGACTGACACCAAGCCTACACCATTCATAACCTTTGTGTCACTCCCAATTAAGATCCCATGTGCCCCCATTTAATTTAAGAACACATGATAATTTATTCTAATTAAATTAGGGATACCAACTTTGACTAATCCTATTTTAATCCCAATTTAATTCCAATACCCATTTAATTAAGCCCATGCAAAACATCCAACACCCCCTTACCCTATAAAACACCAAACACCAATTCTCCCATAATTTTTCTATCATTTCATGTGTTTGTGCAAATATCCAAACTTAAGGGGCTAAATTGCAAATGTTGTAACATGTGTCATAACCTCATTGATCAAGGCCAAATGAATAAGCCACCCCACTTCTTTGACCGGTCAAGCTTCCCCCTCCCTCTTCTTTGGATGGCAAATTTTTCCTCCATGTGAAATCCCCACCACCCATATGCATCGCTACGAATTTACTAGATATAAATGATAACGTAGCACCAGAATCAAACAATGCGGTCATAGGTAATGATGCAACTAAAATGGTACCTGTGATAGCTTCTTCTTCTGTTTCCTCCTCAGTAGCTGCTAATGCAAAGGACTGTCCCTGTCTCTGTCCTCCGGTCTGCTGTCGGGCTCGATCGAACTGTGCCTGTTGTGGGGCCAAGGGTAGTCCCCTCTGAAATCCTCTAGGTGCTGGTGGACGCTGTCCTCCTGGCGGGGGTAGTATCCTCGGAGCTGGTGCTGCTGGTCTCTGTCCGGTCTGTGGTGCTATGTCTCTGCACTGTGGATAGTCTCGGGCATAGTGCTGGCTCGCTCCATAAATCATGCATATTCCTAGTCTCTTTTGGCAGTCCTTCTGGTAATGTCCTTTCTTACCGCAGTAGTTGCAAGACGGAAGCTCATTTTGCTGGTATGGTGCTATCCTCAGCTGTGTCTGTACTCCGGGATGGCGGATCGGTCCTCCTGCTCCGGGCTGGGTTCGGGTTGGGGTGGTCATGTTGGAACGTCTTGCTCCTCTTCCAATGGCCTCCTGGACCCTCGCCTCTGTAAGAACCTCCTCATAAGAAATCTTTGTCTATGTGGTGGTATACCTCTGTAGCTCAAAATTGAGGCCGTGATGGAATCTCTGGGCTTTTTCTAGATCATTGGGTATCAGGACGGCACCAAATCTGCTAAGATGGCTGAACTCCACGTCATATGCGTCCACAGTCATATTCCTTTATTCTAGATATAGAAACTGGGAGTACAGGGCATTCCTAACTGTGGCTGGAAAATACTTCGCATTAAAGTATTCTAAGAACTGCTCCCAAGTCTGGTTCTTGCCTACACTGCGTTCAATAAAATCCTACCAGTGATGGGCGTTGCCTTTTAGTTGGGCCCTCTCTACGGTCATCCAAAGGTTTGGATGTAGTTGTGAAGCCTCTAGTAGCATCTCCGTGTTGGCGACCCAATCAGAGATCTTCTCTACAGTCTCGTTGCCTAAGAAAGTATCTGGTCCCATCTGTCGGAACCATCTTACATTGCCATATTTCTGGGCTGGTGGGGGTGCTGGTACTGGTGTTATGACAGGTGTTCTCTCTAGTACTGCCATCAAACTCTGTCTCAATGTCTCTGTCTGATGCCACTGTGCTTGTATCATAGTCTGGAAGAAATGTAGCATATGTGGCTGTCCATCTGATGGTGGCATCTGGGGTGGATAAGGTGGAGGTGGTGGTAATGGAACCTCTGGTTGTGCGGTAGGTGTCTCCTCAGATGTCGGCCTCTTGGTCTGCGGCATCGGCATAGCTCCTGAAGTCTGGCCCTCACAATGCTGCGTGGGGATCGTCTGGGAAGTCTGTCCCTCGTGCTGTGGTATAGGATCGCCCTGAGAAGTCTTGTGCCAATGTATCAGCGGGGCATGTAGCAGTGGCTGTCCTCCAGGTAGTCCCTTGGGTATCTCCTCTCTTTGGGTGGTGTTGGCTGGCACCACGACACTGGGTGCTCCTCGTCCACTACACAAGTTCATCTTGCTGCAAGAGAGAGGACTTCATTAAAAGAGTACGGAATCAAACAAACATGATGCAGATATCTAGAAGCAATACGAAGGAAGTCAAAGACAAAATCAAAGTGGATGAGACCTAGTAATTTCTATCCTATTGCAGGCTCGCTGGGCATGTTACCATACTACAAGCGAATAAGAAGACCTGCATGGGCCACCACTAAAACCATGTCACGCCATAGCCCCAAAAGTATACGGGACCAGGCCACATGGCAATAGCCAGCTATCACGTCTCCGAGGATATCCTAATTTAATAGATCCTAATGAAGAGTGCTACTCTGTCCTAAAATACTAACATGTCCAATATCAATATCAACAGGTAATCTAATCTCATCCATAAAATAAATAGCAAGAATGTACTAATAATAAATGCTGGAAGATAAACGCCAGTCTCAAAATATCATAGTACAACCAAAAATATCTTGTGGGAACAAACCCACTACTACGATGAAATAAAATACTGAAATGATAGATAAAAGATAATGACTAGGGCATCAGCTGACTAGATAATGTTGCACCCATCCTAGGCAGAAAGCCTACCAAGTGATCACGGAAACTCTGACGGTAGCACCTCTAACTCCTCTGCTGTAGCATACCTCATCTCCTGTCCTGGGCCGTACACTGTGGGGTAATATGCCTCGTCCAAATCTGGAAAGGTACCAGGTCCTTAGAGGGACGTAACAAGATACATAGAAACATGCTATATATATGAATACTGAATAAAAATAAATGTAATAAGAGGGTGTGCTAACCATCTAAGTGAATGCAATGTGAGGACAACTTTGGTACGTATGAGTAGGTGTAGGCATAACGTCCATACCGCTCCGAAGAACGGGAAATCTGCAAGTATATAACGTCCATACCGCTCCGAAGAATGGGAAATCTGAATAGTATAACATCTATACCGCTCCGAAGAACGGGGAATCTACAAGTATATAACGTCCATATCGCTCCGAAGAACGAGGAATCTGCATAAAAGGGAATCATTGGATCCGTGGCTCCTCCGGATACTACGAATTCCAATGGGTATATCCCATACGCCTACTAGTGGTCCTCCCCCGCCCAATGTAGATACACAAGTCGAATACTCGACGTGCATACCACGTATCTATATGCCAAGTCTCTACTAGCATAAAATATAAATCTGAATTACGTACTAACCGTGATACATTTCATACGTACTGATAGCTAGTCGAGTACGCGAACCCGCATACCAATATGAATGTAACTGTAAAATGTGTAAGAGTGTCAGGTCTCGGAAGATATCATATTATCCTCCCACTGGGGTGAGTCTGCTAGTGACTAGGTCAAGTATACTAAATCATCAACGTATCCGTCGACTGTACCCGAGTCAATCTCGGACGCGCACAGTCAATATCATACAACATATGCAGCATATGCAGCATTTAATTTAAACAGTAAATATGGTAAGGTATCTTGCCTGAGTCCTCAAGCTGTGAATGCCAATAGCCTGCTCCTACGGTGTCTCCCGGCTGATCCAATGGTCCTAAACACAATATAATATAGCAATCTAACATCAGACACTATGACAATATGCAGACACTACGTTGCTTTTAGGAACTGTCACAAGTTCACGACTGATCGAAGACAGCGTCATGTGTGCACGTAGCTAGGATGTACACGTGCTCTGTCATTGTCAACGTGTGTCTTGAGACAATAATTACAACGTTTATGGTTTTACGAACTTACCTTACGTCTTGTTGCATTACGCCATTAATTCCCATATGAAATGTACTAGGTCAAGTATAAGTTTCTCGGTGAATTATAAGTGCTTATATCAAGTCAGACTATTAGGGTAATTATTATATATTAATTTACTGTTTAAGTCTAATTAGCATACATACTCATATATAGGGTTTCTTTCATAAATTGCTTGTGTCCACGCAACTATTCGCGACACAACTTGACGACACGGCGATATAACTACACAGGATACGAGTTTTACCTATACGAGGCTGTTCGTGGGGGGTCTGTGTTTGCAGTCTGGACGTCCTCCAATGAGGGTGGTGCTCCGGCATTGGCCGGCGTTGAGCAGCAGCGGAAGTGGTTGTAATATCAACTGCAATAGCCACAACAGTTCTGCAGCGGTGGCAGCATCTGGTCGATGATGTCAGGTGGTGGAGACGGTGGTCCGGCGTGGGTAGGTGGTGGAAGAGGCTCGCGAGGGTGGCAGATCTGGAGTGGTGGTGCTGAGAGGGGGTCGGTTAGGTCGGTTTGGAGGAGTTGTCGTTGATAGGGCCGGTTGCAGTCGACTGGAGTGGTGGTGGTCCGGCATTGATGTCGGCGGACTGAGGTGGTTCAGGCAAGTGACTGAGGCGGAGATGGTGGCGGCTCACGGTGGTGGGGGTTGGGAAGTCAGATAAGGAGGAGGGTTGCTCGGTTATGAAGATGGGAAGCTCGGCTAGGTATGGGATGGTGGTGGTGTTCTAGGGTTTCAATATAAGGGAAAAGGCATATTTATATAGGTGATATGGATTTGTGGGCTGTCCTCGTGGTTTGGGCCGACCAGGGCTCAAGAGAGTGGGGGCTGGTCCACATGAAAGTGTTCATAGGCTGGGTCAGGTCCTGTTTGAGATAAAATTGGCCCCAAATTAATTAAATTAATAATTAATGCACAAGAAGAAATTAACGGACATTGTGTAGCTAAGGTGGGACGCAATGACGAGTATCTAATGTTGCACAATGGTCAGGGGGTAGTCTGGCATGTCTAAGAGATGTACGTGACCTTCGGTGGAAGATAACTACTGGTGTGGTGTTCCAACCTCGAAGCAATGTCAAGGTATATTAAGACGTATAATTGACGCACATTAATCCTAATTAATTCCAAATTAATCCTAGTCTCTTGATTTAGTTCAAATTAACCCTGAATTGGTTGAGGGGGTTTACAAGTTCCTCCACCGCCCAGGTTTAATAATTATTAATTATTTATTTTGAGGATGACAGAAAATATACATGTTAACGTCGGTGCACACCGAGGTAAAATCTGATGATTGATCAGGGCTCAAAATACTGATAAATACTATGATGAATAGAGTAGTATTGAGGATAGTTTGATGATATTTTGCAGATGATTAATTTGATTGGATGTAACGTACCATTTGTCAACCTTGGTCAACCCTCTAGCGTTATGTCCTTGTGAGTTGTAGTTGAGTCTGAGCATATGTTTAGACGTGTGTCACATCCCTGTTTGCCACGTGGTAGTTTATTGATTGAGTTTGTATCTCGTCTCTAGGTACTACGAGACCTGCAGACTTGGACATCGTACCGGATCCCCATCTTCAGCAGCCGGACGCAGGCAAGTGTACCTTGCCACTCTGTATTTTAGTTGCCAGATATTTATTGTTTCATTATATACATTGTGCGCGTATTTGATTAAGATCGTTACTTCGCGTCCGGATCACAACCAGGTGCAGACGTTCTTCGTAACAGCTTGTAACGAATGCTAGATGTTCATAATACCTCGATGTACGTAGAGTATATCGTCACACTAGGACACATTCATACACTATTATCGTACCAAATTTTCTGTATCCTGATATTGACATCATGACCGGAGACTGGGATGACCTTAGGGTCGCGTCTGTTGAGTTATTTCCGTGTGACGAGACTGTTAGATAGAGGATCAGGTTCAACGCACAATCGTTGACTGCTTGGGATGGGGAAGACAGTTACTAGACATTTGGGCTCCTCTGCATGTGCTTATATATGTATATGTACTATTTCTATAGTGATCCTGTATCTAGTGTAGTTGTATCACCCGTGTGACTCTTTGCCTGGAGCTGCGGTACGTTCCGTGTGTTTTCGTGTCCGGAGCTATGATTTTATTTTAGACAGCCCACGCGTCGAACATTGTCTTCAAACTGTGTCTCACTTAGTAGTTTATGCTAGACTACACCGTTGTTACACTTGTACTTTCTGTTGTACTTTGGCATGTTATATTTTGTACCTTGTTACGTCCCTCTGAGGACCTCGTCCCCTGCCAGTTTTGCAGCATAGACGATTACGGAGCATTTGGAGTTGTTGATGGAGTTGCATGTCTTACGGGCTTTGTACCAGGTACTCATATCATTTCTACCGACATTATGGTTACTTTATTCATATTGATTATTCATCTGCTGTTGTAGCCTAGATTTTGTAGACTCATCTCTTCTTGAGTCTATTCGAGTTTGTGTGTTATTGGGCGGCAGACTTTAGCACATGTAGCTCTTTCTTGTATGTTACTGTACATTGTGGATTGAGACATAGATGTTTACATTTATGAGATTTTTAGATAGTGCCCTTTATTATACAGCTTATACGTATTCGAGTCAGACCAGAGTTTGGTCGAATGCGTAGCTGGTGTGCCGCGTCTTCCCGGTCCTAGGTATTTTGGGACTGGGGCGTGACAGGTTCCCCTCACTACTCAAAGAAGCAAGTCATGTGGGTTTACCCAGACCTCATCCCGGATATGACACAACCAACAACATCTCCTGCTTCTAAATCCAAAGAAAAGAAGACCAAGCCCTGTCATACGGTCTCTCTATCAACAGATAAAGCTCTGGCAGGGGTAACCAGGCCATGACTAGCCTACTAGCATAACTATAATGCTTTCGATGACTGTACACCTCCAACTGTCATACCTGTTGCATCTGATCCGGGTCCATCCCAGCCTCTTGTAGCAGATAGGCAGAAGCAGAAAGAGACACGCTTTGAAAAACCCCTGAGAAAAGATATAGCTCAAGGGTTGGAAAAGCCTTATAACTTTGAGATATTGGCGTAGCTGGGCAATACTCCAGCAAAGTTATCACTCTTCGAGCTCCTTCGTATCCCCAAAGAGAATAGGGATGCTCTAAGTGAGGTATTGCAGAATGTCGACTCTTATTTGGCCCAGGTCAAGCCACCGGCCGAGAATCCAGCAGCGTTTCCCTATTGAAACAGTGTGATAGAGGCAATCCCGAACATCATATTCTCTTAGTAGGATATATTGTTAAAGAATAATAGGCACGATCGTCCCATATATTACACATGGTACATCAGAGCCATTAAGGTAGACCAGATGTATATCGACCCTGGATTATCGCTCAATATTATCTCGCGAAGTCTTCTACAAACCTTGGGGATCCCGATGCATTAGCTGGCAGCCACCAATACCACTATCAGCGCCTTCAACATCGGAAGAAGCTACCCTCTGGGCAAAATTTACCTAAAATATCATATAGGCGATCTCCAAATAGTGATAACCAGCTTTGTCATCGACGTGGATGTGTCCTATAATGTCCTGCTAAGACGTCCATGGATACATGAGTATATGATTGGAACAAGATACATGAGTATATGATTGTTCCATCCACTCTCCACCAATGCTTAAAATACGTCAGTGAAGACATCGTTTTCAAAAAAGAATTCACCGACATGGATCCTTTCGAAGGGGTCGAGGCATACTACTCTGACTCGATCTTGTACAAGCAATTCCACCCAGACGAAGGAGGTAACGATATCGACGATGAAGCCGATACTGCTATGCCTTTAAGAGACCCCTAAGGGTCCATCTCAAAGGGCATCTTGACCATAAAACTAGTCCACTCATGGTCAAGCTTCACAGAAAGGCACCTGGACCCTCGGTGGTCAAACCCCAGGGATAAAGACACTTGCCAGGAAAGGATCCCCTCGCTATAAAAACCCTATAGCATCTGGTAGTCAAACTCCATAAGAAAACTCCACAACAGTCAACGTCACTAACAGCCACTGAAGAAGATGAACTTGAAGAGTATGTCGCGACATCTATAGACGTACCATCCTATAACAACGTAATCCCTTTAGAGGAGGTACCGTGTTTCCTCAATAAGGGCCTCTCTTTGAATTGCTCTATTGTCGCACATTAGGTCGCCGCATATTCTCTAAAATTCTCTACCTGCTGGAGGTCGAGGTGCACTCGCTCCTGGTGCTCCAGGCCTCGTCATCTGCTGAGCTGGTTGTGGTGCTGGAAGTGCTGGCCTCTGCATCGGCTGTGGAAGTGCTAAGGTTTGATACTCCGAACAATCTCTGGCCATATGTTGTCCAGACCCACATCTCAGACACTATCCCAAGCGAGTCCGACAATCTCTCTGAATATGCCCAGCTCTCTTCTGATGCTGCTGATGTGCCAAGGGACGTCTAATGTCTAATGGGTCTTCCCTGGGACACTCTAGCGGGTTCTGCTGTTGGTGCGGGATATTTCTTCATCTGATATGTCTTCTTTAGAAGGAGCTCCTGACTTCTTGCTTCTTCCAAAATGGCCACCTGGGATATTCTCGACTGTGTAGTAGTGAACCTCCTAATATCCGGTGATAACCCATTATGGAATCTCTTGGCTTTCTCCAGCTCTGTAGGAATCAACATCTCGCCAAAATGACTCAGTCTGCTGAACTCTGTGTCGTACTAATCTACCGTCATATTCCCCTATTTAAAATGAAGGTACTGGTTGTAGAGAACATCTCGAACATTGGTGTAGAAAAATCTCTCATTGAAGAGTTCGCAGAACTCCTCCCATGTCTGGTCAGTGCCATATTGCCACTGTTCGGCCTTCCACCAGTGGTGAGTGTTATCCTCAACCAAAAGGTCTGCTGTTGTCATCCATAGGTCCACTGGTAACTACGATGCCTTCAGTAACTTCTCGGTACTGATGAGCCACTTGGAGACCTCCAGCAGAGTCTCCATACCTCTGAAGTGCTTTGGGTTCATCTGAGTAAAACCCATGACATTTCCCTCATAAGGTCATGGCGCTGGGACTGGTGCTAATGTAGGGGGTGGTGGTCTGTTCATTGTAGCTATAAGAGCCTATCTCAGCTACTTATTCTGCTGCCACTGAGCCTGTAACATAGCCTGCATGAACTGGGTCGAGGTAATATTCCCGTAAGGCTGTAAAAACTGTGAAGGGGGAACGAAGGGTATCTGTGGGGTGAACTGAGATGAAAACTAGGGTGGTGGTGGTGGCATACTCCCACTTGGGGATTTGCAGTATGATGCGGTTGATGCCCTACCGAAGGTACTGAAGTCTGAGTGTTCGTCTGAACTGATGGGGGTGTCTGACCTACCAGCGGTGGTTGCCCCGGCTATAGTGGTGTAGTTGGAGACATCATCAAGGAAGGAGGAACTCTAGATTCCTACTGGGTTGTTGAGTCGCCTGCTGTGATGGTGGGGGGAACAAGACGTCCGTTAGAAGGATTCATCTTGTTGGACACGAAGATAAGGACAATGTTAGAACAAGTTCAAGGTAGATGTAATTTAAGCAGTCAAATAGAGTACAAAATTGGAATTCAAAGGAGGTGATTAAGTAAGTGGATGAGATCCTATACTCTAATACTATTTACATGCTTGCTAGGTACAGTAATGTAACCGAGATAATATACTCGGACCTGTATGGGCTACCACAAAAATATGGCACGTCCCAGTCCCAAAATAAGTAGGAATCGGAATACGTAAGCATGCCAACCGTATGTATATGACACTCAAATATGTAAAAAAAATCATAACACACACGTAGGTTGTATATTATAAATATTTCACAAGTGGTACATATATTGTCAATATAGTCACAAGCATCTATATCTCATCTATATATACAAGTGAGGAAATATCAAAATAAATAACTGAAAGTCTCAAGTACAAAGTAGTAAAAAAATAATAGTCGGGTGGAGACAAATCCACTACCAATCGACTAAATAAACTAAAATGATAGAGGAGGTCAGAACTCCAATATAAAATAAATGTCAAATAAAAAAAAGCAGCTAAAAGATCCATCAGCTATGAAGTAGTCATAGGTACTCAGAGGGTAAGACCTCCTCAATAGAGAATGATGCGTCAGGTCTCGGTCCGTACTCCTGCGGATAATCCTGATCGTCTATAACTGGAAAGGGACCAGGTCTTCAGAGGGACGTAACAAGATACAAAAAATAGTATGCCATAATATACTGAAAGTAAACATCCAACATGGTCACCTAACAAGTCTATATGATATGCAATTTAAGAACAACTTCCCGCGTATGGACTATCTGGCTAAAAATAATGGGATGAGCATAGTTTTCTTGGAGATCCATGGGCTACGTGCATAATGTCACGGACGTCAGAAGCCGCCAAGTAAATATAGGGTCATAAACCTCGCGTCTCCAGTGGAGCGTATGGCTGAATAAGGAAAAGTGTAAAAGAGTCACATAAGCTTACCAATTGTTATCCTCGCCCAATGCTACTAACGTGTCACATCTATAACACGCAACACCTCTAGTAACTGTTAAGTCCGCTAAAATATGATATTTCTACTAGCAGTTATTCTTTAATCGACGCTCGACCTTTACGTACTGTGGCTAGCCTAATAAGCAAGTCCGTGTCCTACATGAGACTCACACTAGTGTAACAAATGTGTCACGGCCAATGAAACATAATGATGCCTTAACTCTTGGGGTGGTCTCGTAAAACTAGGTCAATATGCATAATATAATAAAGGACAAATGATAATGCAACCTTCGTTTGCACCCAAGTCTTTCTTGGACGCGCAGTTTTATATATGGAAAATAAATAAAAATAAACAACAGAAAATAAATATACAACAAATGATTTTAAATAAACAGTACTATGACAGGTATACTTGCCTAGCAAGCAATCTGTGTAGTATAGGCGTCAAGACATCTTCGGATGCTGAAATAAATATCACCAATGACTCCAATATTAGTGAGATAGTCAAAAAACTATATATTTGCCCGATTTGGACACAGGGGTAAAACGGTAATTTTGGCTAAAGCGGTGTCCATATATGGCCTACTTACACCAAAATACGTATCAGGGATAAAGGTCTCTAAATAGGATAAATTATATGTCAAATAAATCCTAAACGACGATACAAACTCAACGGTATGTCCAATTTTGGATTTCGGTGAATTGATCACAAAATCGCTCGTTAAGTCAAACCTTGGGGCCCGCGAATAGGCGATTCGGTCAACTATCTCAGAATCGCGTAAAACTTGGGTCACAAAACCAGCATGATACCATGGATCCGTTGGCATAGGTTTTATTGCGTTCCAATGAGTGTGCACCAACTAATAGAGAAATTTGTAAAACGTCGATACAAAGAGGACCTTTACGGATACGGGTTGATTTCGATGCGCACACACGTCCAAATTAACTTCAGCGAAATCCCACACGTCAAGAAATATCGTAACCGCCTTTCGGTGTAACAGGTACGTGATGTGGTGGTCTGGTTTGTGGGGACGCACTCCGTACCGCAAGTTTTCTAAGTTTTTAAAACAAGTTTTTTCTTGATTTCTCACTATTAATTTAATACAGAATTACCAAGCAATTATATACTAAAAATAAGTCATTTTGATTCTGGTTATATTGACTAACTATCAGAAAAAGAAATTGAAATTTTTGTTGCATCGATTGGAAGAAACTTGCCTTCCAATATGGCCTCGTAGATCGGTTTACAGGTGTTCTAGTTTGCATGAAAACTCAGATTTTTCAAGAAGTTTCGGTTGAATCTAAAACAGAAATAATGTTGTTCGAATAAAACTACATGAAGACATTAGAAGGTGTTCATATTGTTGTTGAATCTAAACAACTGGATCAAAATTCGGTCGCGTATGTCGGAAGAAATTTAGTCGGGAAGATGGATACCTGAATTTGGTTTCAATAGGCCGGGTGGGTGCGCGCGTGTCTCGGGTCAGCGGCGGCGGTTCGGTGGTAGTCTGCGATGGGTAATGCCGGCGGTTCGTCGACTTAGATGAGAGAGGGGTCTGGGGCGATCTTATTGGTTAGGGTTAGGGTTTTCGTTTGGTTTCCTATGGGTATATATACATATATATATATATAGAGAGAGAGAGAGAGCCGAGATGTGGGTTTCTCGCAGGTCTGCAGTCTGCGCGAGTAGGAATAGGGGTGATATCGGGTTTTGGGTGTGGCCCTATTGCTGTTGCTGCTGTGTTGTTGTTGGTTATTACTATTATTATATATATTTTTCATTTTCCAATATATATATATATATATATATATAAGGAAAATTCTAATTAATTCAAGAAAATTTTCTAACACCTTACTAAAAAAAATTTATACTTAAAAAAAATATTTTGTATAACCTTTGTAGTCATTAAATATAGATAATAAATAAGAAAAATCTATATTATCTAATAAATATCAACAATTAAAGAAATATGAGAATAAAATAAATAAATAAATACATAAAATTATAAATTAGATTTAGGATGTTTACATTCTACCCAACTTACAAGAATTTTGTCCTTGAAATTAAGCTAAAGCACGATAAGGAAACGAGAATGCTATGCGGTAGAAAATAACAAATTAAATCATACCTTGCTCTTCGAACAGATATGAAAAACGTTTGTGCATGTCATCCTCACACTCCCAAGTGGTTTCTCCTGGTGAGTGATATCTTCATGCCACGCGAACCAAGGGAATAGACTGATTCCTCAACACCTTCTCTCGACGATCAAGAATCTCCACGGATTACTGTTGGTATAACAAGCTTGACCCAATGGTAATCTTGGAGTGATCGAGAACATGACTGCTATCTGCCACATATCGCCTTAGTTGCGACACATAGAATACATCATGCACTCCCTCAAGCAAAGGTGGTAGTGCCAGTCGATATGCAACTTCTCCAACTCTCTCTAATACGTCAAATGGTCCAATGTACCTTGGACTCAAATTATTGCATCCCCCAAAGCGAATAGTGCCTTTAGTTGGTGATATCGTCAAGAAGACATGATCGCCTTCCTTAAACTCCAAAGGATGACGATGAAGATCTGTCCAATGCTTTTGTCTGTCTTGCACTGCTCGCAAGTGCCGGTGTATCCTCTTGACCTTCTCTACAGTGCTGACAACCAACTCTGGCCCCAAGATCTGACGTTCTCCCAGGTCGTTCCAACATACGGGAGACCTACACTTTCTTCCATACAAAGCATCAAACGGAGCCATTTGGATGCTCGATTGATAGCTATTGTTGTAGTAAAACTCTACCAGATGTAAGTGGTTCTCCCATGATCCTCCAAGTCCAACATGCATGCTCTTAGCATATCCTCCAGTGTCTAAATAGTACGCTCCGACTGCTCATCTGTCCGCGGATGATAGGATGTACTGAACTTCAGACGATTCCCAAGACTCTCTGGCATGCTCCTCCAAAAGTGATATATGAAACGCGAGTCCCTGTTTGACACAATACTCATCGGATTGCGGTATAATCTCACGATCTGCCTCATGTATAAGTCAGCCAAAGCTTCTGTAGACTGGCCAACTAGAAAAGGCAAGAAATGAACGAACTTGGTAAGTCGATTCACAATCACCCAAACAAAATCTCTCCCACTTGGACTCTTCGAAAAGCCTGTGACAAAGTCCATAGTGATGTGCTCCACTTCCCCTCAGGAATCAAAAGTGGTTGCAGTAACCCTTTTGTCCTTTGGTGTTCAGCCTTGACCTGTTGAGTGACCAAACATTTGGCTATAAAGCGAGCTTTCTTCCTCTTCATCCCATGCCACCAAAAATTCTGTCGCAAGTCGAGGTACATCTTGGTGCCTCCATGATGAATGGAATATATCGAACTATGAGCCTCTGCCATAAGCTTCTGCCGAAGCTCTCCATTGGGAACATATAGACGATCACCACATCTCAATGTTCCATCAACATGAATGCGTAATCCCATCTGCTCTTCTGCCTTGGTCCTCTCTCTCAACCTCCTGAATCTAGCATCCTTAGGTAAAGGTGCCCTGATCCTCTCTACTAGCGATCACTGCACTTGCAAGTTGGCTAGTGTCCCGTCTGACCTGGGTAATACAACCTCTATACAAAGCTTCTGCAAGTCCTCTAATAACTCCCTCTTCGTCGTCAAGCATAATGACATAGGCTTGCAGCTTAACGCATCTGCTACTACGTTAGCCTTGCCCGGGTGATAATGCAGCTCTATCTCAAAATCTATCATCAATTCAAGCTACCGTCTTTGTCTCATATTCAGCTCCTTCTGTGTGAAGACATACTTGAGGATTTTATGGTCAGTATAGATCTACATTTGTTCCCCATATAAGTAATGTCTCCATAGCTTCAGGCCAAAAATAATGGCTGCAAGCTCCAAGTCATGAGTTGGATAATTCTTCTCATGTACTCTCAACTGTCTAGATGCATACACAATTACCTTGTCATGCTGCATCGATATGCAACCCAATCCTTTCTTCGATGCATCTCTGAAATCACGTAGCCTCAATGATCTTGATGGAATAGTCAACACTGGTGCTGTGGTCAATCGCTTTTTCAACTCCTCAAAAGAGGCTTGACACTCATCCGTCCATATAAACTCCCAGTTCTTGCACATCAACCGAGTCATAGGATCTGCTATGCTCGAGAAGTTTTCTATGAACCATCGGTAATATCCACGAAGTCCAAGGAAACTCCTCACCTCCGCTGCTGATGTAGGAACAGGCTACGTCTCAACTGCCGAGATTTTATCCGGGTCTACCGAAATACCATCTCCAGTGACGACATACCCAAGAAAATAGACCTTATCTAAGAAGAACTCATATTTGCTGAGCTTCGCATATAATTGCTCTCTCTTCAATGTCTTTAAGATAATCCGTAAGTATTTCTCATGCTTCTCGTGGCTCTTCGAATAGACAAGGATGTCATCTATGAAGACTACCACATACTGGTCCCAATACTGATGGAAGACTCGATTCATCAAGTCCATAAAGACAGTTAGAGCATTGGTTAATCCGAATAGCATGACCAGAAACTCATAGTGTCTGTATCTAGTCCTGAATACGGTATTCGGAATGTCCTACTTCTGCACCTTCACCTGGTGATATCCCGATCTTAAGTCAATCTTCAAGAATATCTTGGCTCGACTAAGATGATCAAATAAGTTATTAATACGTGGCAGTGGGTACTTATTCTTTACAGTCACATCATTTAAGGCTCTGTAGTCAATGCACACACGTACTGACCCATCCTTCATGGGTACAAACAACACTGGAGCTCCCCAGGGTGATGTACTCAGTCGAATGAAGCCTTTCTCCTCTAACTCCTTCAACTGGGACTTCAGCTCATCGTTCTCTTTCTTCGCCAGTCTATAAACATGCGACGCTCTGGGTGATGCTCCTAGGGTTAACTCAATCGAGAATTCCATATCTCTGTCCGGAGGTAGCCCTAACAAATCTTCTAGGAAGACGTCTTGGAACTCTGAAATAATAGGGTGATAAATAACATCGTCCAATACAATCTGAGCACCATCATGCATCTTATTAGATCCTCGTGCAAACTTGAGCTGTCACGACCCGCACCCGGAATAGGGGCATGAGTACGTGGGTACGTCCAGCCTACGCCGCAGCATCGACGGTAGAATGCTGTCTAGGTTACAATACTATCTAATCAATCTCACACGAGTATCCAACTCCATAAGGAGACACATATATACAATATAATCTGAAAATAATCAATCACATAACTAAAGCATGATAATATATCAAAGAAAATAAATAATCAAATGCATCACAAGTCTAAATAATCTAAATCAACAATAACATCCAAGTCTCCACTATGCCGAAAACAAATCCGGTACCATAAACTACAAAAAGAAACTAACTGAATAACTGGTGATCCCGGCTAGACCTTCCGGAATCACAACTGAACTACAAGATCCAAGGCTGCAGCTACTCTCCCTGTGGTCCATAAAATATCGGACACCAATCCTCTAAGTCGCAGTCTGGAAAAATATTTTCGGTCAGGATGGAACGAAGTACATCTCTAATATCAGTTCTAGATCAATGATATAAACTATATAGCAGTAAATAGATGTAAATATACAAGATGCATATACATGTACAAGAGATACACAATAAAGAAAATACTGGAAAATAAATACTAGAATGAACAATATGACAATGAACAAGAATACTAATGACTAAGTGTGTGAGTACCAGCTTTAACATGTGATCGGCTTGGGAACTTGTACATGAATAATTGTCTGGTTAGTCATACGTGTGGTGTATGACCAACACTAACATAAAATTAAGACTTGTATATGAAGGATATGATCACATATCTATACTAAAATACTCTCCACCTCGACTGGTATAGTAGATCCAACCATGATATACTATGGCACAGGATTCTCTAGGAAGGTAGCAAATCTCTCCGAGAATCAGTGTATGTACATGCACAAGATAATCAATGAAACAAGACTTGCACAAGATACACCATATACAAAAAATAATATCTCATAACGAGATCCAAATGTATCAATCCGTGTAACCATCGTATCAAGAAATATGGATATCTACACTAAATACAATAAACATAGAGGATATCATAAACAAGAAACTATCAGAGAATATACTCGCCTGGGGTCCTGAGCGGGCAATGCTAATATCCTGCTCCTGAAGTCTCGCAGGACGATCCAATGGTCCTATATATAAATAATATAATACAATATAGCATAAACCATTACACTAGCATACACAAACACAATTACACTATGCTCGAAACTACGCAAGGGTCCTAACTAGTCCACTAGCAGGGTCAAGTGTGCACGTCTAAATGCACAGGTGTCATATCCTCGAATACAGTGCATAATCAGACAGTCAACTCACTAACACATGTCTAAAGATCTAAATCCCGTGTAACACCAACATGTGTCTAAGCTGGCATGTTGCTGAACACAGGGCAGACAGTTCACTAATACTCAGGGTCACATGGTCATATGGAACACAGGGTAGCCATAATTAACACTTATGGTCATATGCAATTATACGGGATATCCACAGTTAATGCCTAGGGTCATACAATATGTATATATTACAGTCAAAAGTAAATACGGGATACCTACCTACTAACATTTATGGCCATTCAACATCCATAATACAGGGTACATATTACTAGTAATCAAATTCCCATAAAATATATTTATCAACCTAATTAGTAACACACATGAACACGCTACTAGTTTTGGTTTACTAACATAGGGTCCTCTGTCACTAAACTGTCATAAAGAAATTCAAATCCGTAATAGCATTCACACAAGCACATATACCCAACTATGAAAGAAGAGGGGATAGGTTCGAACCTCGGGGTACGCGTGATCGAAGAGGGTGCTCGGGCTCCGGCGAGGGTGGTGATAATGATGATGATGTTGAAGGTGATGATGATGATGATGATGATGATGATGAAGGACCAGGGATGGCCGGAGAGGAGCGGCTCAGGCGACTGCTACTCGGCGGTCAGGGAGGAAGGAAGAAGACAGGGAGGAGAGGTGGTGGTGCTCCGCGATGCAGGGCGGCTGCTCGGCTGCTGTCGAAGGGAGAACGGCGGGTGGTCGGTTGCTGTTGAGATGACCGAAGGAGAATGGTCGGAGAGGAGGAGATGAATTCGTGGGTGCTGCTCGTCGTCGGGTTGGCGAAGACGGCGGTTCAGGTGAGTCAAGGCTGATGGGTCGAGTTAGGGATGTCGGTGTGAAGGAGGTCGGGTCGGGGATGATGGTGTCTCCAGCGAGGTGTAATCGGGTCTGCAGTCGATAGAAGTCTAGTTTTCAGATGTGAGGCCTCACCGATTGAGAGGGCCTGCTCTCCCTCCCTCCCTCCATGGGTAGTATACACACACGCGAGAGGAGGGAGAGCAGTCAAGTGAATGAGCTCTCGCCTAGCCTCCGCATACGTGTATACCCCCACATCGGTCGGTCGGTCGATTGGCGTGATTCACTTTTTTAACCCCATAAGCTTTGATACACAAAACCGATATTGTAGCGAGCTCCGAGCGAGCGGCTAATACAATACCTAAAGTAGTTATATATATGTACTAAGGTGGTCCAGTAGCGAGCTACGAGCGAGCGGCTAAGGACATGCCTGCCCTGCGTCTCGCTCCCCCGAAGGGAGCTCTGATAACAGCAACCATATCCCCCTCCTTGGCATGGCAGTGCTTTGTTTAACTGCCAGCAAGTTGGCGAGGGTAAACCCAGCTCGAGGACTATGGGATTTTAATGTTAACTGAGAAGGCAGCGATTGTTTGTTCAGGTAACTCTTAGGTTAGTAAGCTTAGAGCGGGGAGTTTGGTACTAAACCCGTCGGTAGCTCCAAAGGCACCGATGCTAAAATCTGTACCCGATCGGGATATTGCGGAGGTTATCGGAGAGTTTTTCCATAGGGTCTGCAGTCGATGGCAAACAACGGTTGGCAGGGAGGAAAGTCCGACGGGGGAAGTCGGAGACTGAGGCTTTAATGGTGATGGAGGCGGGGTCGATCTCAGGCGGTCGGGGGTCTCAGGCGAGGTACAGATGTTGACGGAGATGGGAGGAGGTCATGGGGGAGAAGAAGTCGAGGGGAAGTAGAGAAGAACGGTGATGACCGGGTCAGGGGGTGTAGCCGCTCCGGCAAGGTCGACGACCGAAGGGTTGCTCGGCTGAGATGGGAGGGTGATGGTGATGGTAAATAGTTTAGGGTTAGGGTTCGGTTGTGGTGGTGGTGATAAAGATGAAATAAATTAAGGATAAAAGTTGTATATATATATATATATATATATATATATATATGTGTGTAGGGAGAAGAGGGTGATGTAGCCCTAGGGATTTGGACCGCCCAAGTACACCTTGGGATGGGGTTTGCTTTATTTTTACATGAAAAATTAAAGGGTGGAGATGGTGTTGTTTAAAATGGATGGCTAGGATTTGATTGTGGGGGAAGGATGTTGAGTGTTACACAGTCCAAAATCATGGAAAAAAATTCACATATGAAGGGAAGGGTTTCTTCATGTTTGGTTCCAATGGGATGTGGGCACCTCGCTGGACTTTTGTAATAAAGTCCCCAATAATTGCAAAATTACACAGAAAGTGGAAATTAGGATTTAATGAGGGGAAATACCATATTTGGTGTGATGTAATGGTTAAAAAAGGTGTTTGGTGTTTAATATGAAGCTTGAGGGTATGAGTGGGGGTTTAGTTTGGTATTGGGTCTAATTTTGGGTCAAGTTGGGTCCTTACACTAATTTAATTAAAATTAATGTAAATGGTGTTCTAAAATTAATTGGAAGTACATGGGGTTAAAATTAGGTGGAACACAAGTGTCATGGACATAGGAGAGCCAGAATAAAATTTTGTCATGATTTGTGTTGCACAAAACGGATCAAGATTGTGTCTCCAATTTCGATTGGATCGCACAAAGATACAAAGTTGAATTTATTTGAAATTAAAATAAATGTCCGCAACAAAAATTGTATGGCTAAAATAAAACACAAGAGAGCATATTTATGAGTTACAAAAATGTCAGAATGGAGGACGAGCACGTCTAGGACAAAGGTGTAAAATTTATTGGATGGTAAAAGCTAGGGTAGCGCTCCAAATATCGAAGTAACGGTAAGGCACAACAATTAAATAAAATCATGGTAATTAATTATAATCCTCTATATTTAATCCCGAATAATACAAATTAAAATCTATAATCCTATATTTCGGTCTGGGATTCATCTGGTGGGCTTCTAGGTCTAGTCTACTAACTCATGCATTAAAGAACACTATATATAATATATATATATATATATATATATATATATATATATATATATATATATATATATATATATATATATATATACACATGTCATGCAATTATTTAAAAATAAAAAATATACACAATATTTATAAATAAATAAAAGATAAAATTATCCCTATTTTAGAATGTGGTAGTGACAAGTCTACCCTCCTTAGAAAAATTTTGTCCTCGAAATTTAAAATCCTCAATTATTGTATTTACTTTACTTTTTTTTTACCAACAAAATTTAAATTCATCAAACCATATAATCATGAAGTAAATCCATATTTTTATTTCACAAAAAATTTAAAATTCTATAAATATCATATTCCTGAATATCTTCAAATTTAAAATTAAATTTTATTCTTATCACAATCTCCTCCAAAATTTTAAGTTAATAACTAAATACAAAAATTTAATATCCAATCCTCAAATTTTAAATCCAATCAAAGCATACATATAAAATTTGAAATCTCATCCCAAAAATTTGAATTCAACACTAATCCATTTCTGATCTTATTTCTCGATTCTTTTTTCACACAATACTCAACCAATGTAATACTTACGAAATCTTTAAATGCAACATTCAAAATATAAATTTTAAATTTATATCTTGCAGTCAAATAAATATATTGATAATCTTCTTAAATTTCTCAAAATTTAATGACAAATTCAATCATATCTTAATCTTCAAATAAATATATGATTTAACAAAATCGTTAATTCTGCCATATTAAATTCTTAACTCTTTATTTAAATTAATGTTTATCCTCAAAATTTAAAATACCTTGTCTCTCTCTGTCCAGACATAACCTCTTCATTAATCTTCACTACGGTCAAACCCCCAACAATCAAAGTCTAAAAAAATCCTACCTACAGTCATACAACATACAATCTAAAGAAAACATGCATGGTTATGGTCTGTTTTGTCATGATATTGTAGTCTCTATCAGGGTATACTGCTAACTATATTCTAACAAGAAAATTATTGATACAAGCTACGGTTCTAAGGAATCAATCAATCAAACAGATGAAAGAGGAACAAATGGAAGGAAAAGAACAGAACCTGCTAACATATCACCTGTAGTATCGGTCTCCTCGACTGTCATCGCAAATGCTCTGCCCTGCTGGGGTGGCTCCCTCCGCGGGTGCTGAACAATCTACTGTTCCACAGGTGGCCTAACTGGATCTCTATAACTTGGAGCTGCGCGCTGGCCGGGAAGATAAGGAACTAGAAGATAATCCCTCATTCGATATCCCGCATCTCCATAGCACAAACAAAGTCCTAGCCTCAATATACAACTCTCCCAAAGGTGACCTGGTTTCTTGCAGAAATGATAAGTCTGCTGATCCTGCTGAATACGAACTGGTGCCTGGTGCTGCTGGTAGTTATACTGAAACATCCACGGCTACTGCTGAATATGGGGATGCTAAGCCGGTCCTACGCTACCACTCGTATCTCCAGAAATATTGTGACTCCTCTAAGGCCTGAGATCCAGATCCTCTTCTGCAATCTGGGCATCCATCAAGATATCCCCAAAGGTAGCGATACGACGACCAGAAGTGCGCGACCTAATCTCTCTTGTCAGCCCCTTTGTAAACTTTTGGGCTCGATCTCCTGGGTCCCGAATCATAGACGATGCAAAATGGCTCAATCGACAGAATTTTGTGACGTACTCGTCGACCGACATGGTTCCTTGGACCAAGTCATGAAACTGACTCTCCAAAGCTCCTAGGGCCACATCGGGAAAGAACTTCTCCTTAAAAACCTCCTTGAAGGTCTCCCAAGTAAATCCTTGTGCAGTAAGTCTCGGCTCCGTGCGATACCACGTGAGTGCGATATCGAACATCTGACTACCGCCCGCCTCTATCTGTAAGCTCTATGGAATCTAGGCCAATCGCAGGCTTCTCTCTATACCCTCCAACCAGTCATCAGCGTAGAGTATCCCTTCGATACCCTTGAACTCTCGAGGTGCCATCCTTTTGAAGTCAACTATAGTGCCTGGTCTCTGCTGTTGCTGCTGGCCAGGATACTGTTGGGCAACTCTCTCAACTGCCTGTAGTGCCATCTGGTGAGCGTTCTCCATGCTCTCTCTCATCAGCTCAGTCTACGCTTGGTGTGCCTCTGCCTGTACCCTCTGAGCCTCAGCTTGAACTCGCTGAGCTTCCGTCGTCACTCTTTGGGCATCTAACATGCCCTGGATCAAAGTAAACATCTGTCCTCCGTCAATGGGCATACTTTCGAGAAACGGAGTCGGTGGTTGAGGAAGGTTTTCCGTCATATCTGGGGCAACACTCGAAACAAGTGGGAGAAGAGGAACTCCATATGTCTATCCATTAGGTCGAGAGGTGGCAGACCCTTCTGAAGCTGATGCTCCCACTCTCATAGATCTTGTCTTCGGCGGCATCTTGAACACAGACCGAAAAGAATCAATTTAGGCAATAAATACGATATCATCAAGGAAGGACAGTAAAATTCTAAGGGAAGCAATATTCAGAAGGAATAAGGATAACAAGATAGATAGATTGGAAATATTCCTAGTTGTGATGAGTATTCGCTCTCATCCTAGTATGCTATATCCTAGATCCTATCGCAGGCCGCAGTAGTACAACTAAGTCATCGCACTACCACGATATTGCACAACTTGCGAAGTCTGACCTAGATGGGCCACCACTAAAAATGTGTCACGAACCACACCCGAAATAGGGGCACGAGTACGTGGGTACGTCCAGCCTACGCCGCAGCATCGGCGGTAGAACGCTGTCTATGTTACAATACTATCTAATCAATCTCACACGAGTATCCAACTCCATAAGGAGACACAGATATCACAATATAATCTGATAATACTCAATCACATAACTAAAGCACGATAAGATATCAAAGAAAATAAATAATCAAATACAACACAAGTCTAAATAATCTAACTCAACAATAACATCCAAGTCTCCAATATGCCAGAAACAAATCCGGTACCATAAACTACTAAAAAAAACTAACTGAATAACTGGTGATCCCGACTAGACCTTCCGGAATCACAACTGAACTACAAGATCCAAGGCTGCAGCTACTCTCCCTGTGGTCCATAAAATGTCAGACACCAGTCCTCTAAGTCGCAGTCTGGAAAAATATTTCCAGTCAGGATGGAACAAAGTACATCTCTAATAGCAGTTCAAGATCAATGATATAAACTATATAGAAGTAAATAGATGTAAATATACAAGATGCATATATATGTATAAGAGATACACAATAAAGGAAATACTGGAAAATAAATACAAGAATGAACAATATGACAATGAACATGAATACTAATGACTAAGTGTGTGAGTACTAGCTTTAACATGTAATCGGCTTGGGAACTTATACATGAATAATGGCCTGGTTAGTCATACGTACGGTGTATGACCAACACTAACATGAAAACAAGACTTGTACATGAAGGGTATGATCACATATCTACACTAAAATACTCCCCACCCCGACTGGTATAGTAGATCCAACCATGGTATGCTATGGCACGGGATTCTCTAGGAAGGTAGCAAATCTCCCCAAGAATCGATGTATGTATATGCACAAGATAATCAATGAAACAAGACTTGCACAAGATACACCATATACAAGGAATAACATCTCATGACGAGATCCAAATATACCAATCCGTGTAACCATCATATAAAAAAATATTGTTATCTACACTAAATACAATGAACATAGAGGATATCATAAACAAGAAACTATCAGAGATATACTCGCCTAGGGTCCTGAGCGGGCAATGCCAATATCCTGCTCCTGAAGTCTCGCAGGACGATCCAATGGTCCTATTTATAAATAATATAATATAATACAGTATCAGCCATTAGACTAGCACACACAAACACAATTACACTACGCTCGGAACTACGCAAGGGTGCTAACTAGTCCACTAGTAGGGTCAAGTGTGCACGTCTAAATGCACAGGTGTCATGTCCTCGAATACAGTGCATAACCAGACAGTCAACTCACTAACACATGTCTAAAGATCTAAATTCCGTGTAACACAAACACATGTCTAAGCTGGCGTGTTAGTGAACACAAGGCAGGCAGTTCACTAATACTCAGGGTTACATGGTCATATGGAACACAGGGTACCCATAATTAACACTTATGGTCATATGCAATTATACGGGATATCCACAGTTAATGCCTAGGGTCATACAACATGTATATATTACAGTCAAAAGTAGATACGGGATACCTACTTACTAACATTTATGGCTATTCAACATCCATAATACAGGGTACATATTATTAGTAATCAAATTCCCACAAAATATATTTATCAACCTAATTAGTAACACACATGCTACTAGTTTTGGTTTACTAACATAGGGTCCTCTGTCACTAAACTGTCATGAAGCAATTCAAATCCCTAATAGCATTCACACAAGCACATATGCCCAACTATAAAAGAAGAGGGGACAGGTTTGAACCTCGGGGTGCGCGTGATCGAAGAGGGTGCTTGGGCTCCGGCGAGGGTGGTGATAGTGATGATGATGTTGAAGTTGATGATGATGGTGATGCTGTTGATGATGAAAGACCAGGGATAGCCGGAGAGAAGCGGCTAAGGCGACTGCTGCTCGGCGATCAAGGAGGAAGGAAGAGGACAGGAAGGAGAGGTGGTGGTGCTCCGCGGTTGCTGTCAAGGGGAGAACGGCGGGTGGTCGGTTGTTGTCGAGATGACTGGAGGAGAATGGTAGGAGAGGAGGAGATGAATTCGTCGGTGCTGCTTGTCGTCGGGTTGGCAAGGACGACGGTTCAGGTGAGTCAAGGCTAATGGGTCGAGTCAGGGATGTCGGTGTGAAGGAGGTCGGGTCATGGACGATGGTGTCTCCGACGAGGTATAGTTGGGTCTGCAGTCGATGGCGGACATCGTATGGAAGGAAGGAAAGTCCGGCGGGGGAAGTCGGAGATGGAGGCTTTAATGGTGATGGAGGCAGGATCGATCTCAGGCGGTCGGGGGTCTAAAATGAGGTGCAGATGTTGACGGAGATGGGAGGAGGTCGTGGAGGAGAAGAAGTCGAGGGGAAGTAGAGGAGAACGGTGACGGCCGGGTCATATGGTGTAGCCGCTCTGGAGAGGTCGACGGCCGAAGGGTTGCTCGGCTGAGATAGGAGGGTGATGGTGAAGGTGATGGTAAATAGTTTAGGGTTAGGGTTCGGTTGTGGTGGTGGTGATGAAGATGAAATAAATTAAGGAGAAAAGTTGTATATATATGTTGGAAGAAGAGGGTGAAGTAGCCCTAGGGATTTGGGCCGCCCAAGTACACCATGGGATAGGGTTTGCTTTATTTTTACATAAAAAATTAAAGGGTAGAGATGGTGTTGTTTGAAATGGATGGCTAGGATTTGATGAGGGGGAAGGATGTTGAGTGTTACACACTCCAAAATCATGGAGAAAAATTCACATGTGAAGGGGAGGGTTTCTTCATGTGTTGGGTCCAATGGGATATGGGCACCTCACTTTAATTTTGTAATAAAGTCCCCAACAATTGGAAAATTATCCAGAAAGTGAAAATTAGGATTTAATGAGGGAAAATACTATGTTTGGTGTGATATAATGGTTAAAAAGGGTGTTTGGTGTTTAGTATGAAGCTTGAGGGTGTGAGGTGGGGTTTGGTTTGGTGTTGGGTCTAGTTTTGGGTCAAGTTAGTCCTTACACTAATTTAATTAAAATTAATGTAAATGGTGTTCTAAAATTAATTGGAAGTACATGGGATTAAAATTAGGTAGAACACAAGTATCATGGACGTAGAAGACCCAGAATAGAATTTTTTCATGATATGGGTTGCACAAAATGGATCAAGATTGTGTCTCCAATTTTGATTGGATCGCACAAAGATACAAAGTTAGATTTATTTGGAATTAAAATAAACATCCGCAACAAAAATTGTGCGATAAAATGAAACACAAGAAAGCATATTTATGAGTTACACAAATGTCAGAATGGAGGACGGGCACGTCTAGGACAAGGGTGTAAAATTTATTGGGAGGAAGAAGCTAGGATAGCGCTCCAAATATTGAAGCAACGGTAAGACACAATAATTAAATACAATTATGGTAATTAATTATAATCCTCTATATTTAATCCCAAATAATATAAATTAAAATCCATAATCCTATATTTCGGTCAGGGATTCATCTAGTGGGCTTCTAGGTCTAGTCTACTAACTCATGCATTAAAAAACACTATATATATATATATATATATATATATATATATATATATATGTATGTATGTATACACACATGTCATGCAATTATTTAAAAATAAAAAATATACACAATATTTATAAATAAATAAAAGACAAAATTACCCCTATTTTAGAATGTGATAGTGACACGAGCTCTGGTTGGCCTGATACTCTAAAGAGAATGCTTCCTTTGTAGCAATCGAAGAAAGCATGATACTTGCTTAGCCAGTCCATCCCAAGAACAACATCAAAGTTTGGCATGGTAAAGACTAAGAGTCGAGCCTTCATCTCTCTACCAGGAATCACTATAGAATAAGATCTACAAACATGGCTAATAGGTACAATTCCTCCCCCAATGAGAATTCTAACACAACTAGACAAGGGTGTAGTAGCAATAATATGCTTGGCAATAAAACTATAAGATATGAACGAGTGTGTGGCTCCCGTATCAAATAATGTCACAGTAGGAAAAGTAAAAACAAGGTTAATACCTACCATAACATTAATCTCCTGCTCTATGTCATCCATCTCCATAGCAAAAGTATGTCAAAACCTTTGAGGAGGTCTCGTTGGCCTGTCCCTCGCAAACTGGTCCTCCTGATTAGGTAGCGGTGGTCCTTGCTAAAATCTTCCACCTGTTGGAGGTCGAGGTACTCCCGTTCTTGGTGCTTCTGGCCTCGTCATCTATTGAGATGGCCACAGTGCTGGAAGTGCTGGCCTCTGCATCGGTTGTGGAAGGGTCAAGGTCTACTACTCCGGACAATCTCTGACCATATATTGTCCAGACCCACATCGCATACACTGTCCCAAGCGAGTTCGACAATCTCTCTGAATATGCCCTAACTTCCCACAGTGATGGCAATGGGGCTTCATTTGGGACTGATAAGGTCCAGCTCTCTATTGATGCTGTTGATGTGCCAAAGGACGTCTAATAGGTCAGGGCACTCTAGTGGGTGCTGCTGCTGGTGCGGGGCGTCTCTACATATAATGTCTCTCCTTCAGAAGGAACTTCTGACTTCTTGCTTCTTCCAAAATGGTCGCCTGGGATATCTTCAATTGTGTAGTAGTGAACCTCCTAATATCCGGTGATAACCCATTATGGAATCTCTTGACTCTATCCATCTCTGTAGGAATCAATATCTCGCCAAAATGACTCAATTTGTTGAACTTTGTGTCGTATTGATCCCAATCATAATCCCCTGCTTGAGATGAAGGAACTGGTTGTAGAGAATATCTCGGACATTGGTGGAGAAAAATATCTCATTGAAGAGTTCTTAGAACTCCTCCCATATCTTATCGGTGCCATTTTTCCTCTGCTCGGCCTTCCACCAGTGGTGAGCATTATCCTCAAGCAAAAGGTCTACTGCTATCATCCATAGGTCTACTGGTAACTGCGATGCCTTCAGTAACTTATCGGTGCTAATGAGCCACTCGAAGACCTCCAGTGGAGTCTTTGTACCTCTGAAGTGCTTTAGGTTTATATAAGTGAAACCCTTGACATTGCCTATAAGTTCGTGGCGCTGGGGCCGGTGCTAGTGCAGGGGGTGGTGGTCTGTTCATTGCAGCTATAAGATCTTGTCTCAGCTGCTTATTCTGTTGCCACTGAGCCTACATCATAGCCTGTATGAACTGGGTCGAGGTAACATTCTCGTCAGGCTGTAAAAATTATGGATGGGGCACAAAAGGTATCTGCGGGGCAAACTGAGGCAAAAATTGGGGTGGTGGTGGTGGCATACTCCCACCTAGGGGATTTATAGTCTGTTGTGGTTGATGTCCCATCGGAGGTACTGGAGTTTGAGTGTTCGTCTGAACTGATAGTGGCATCTGGCGTACTAGCGATGGTTGTCTTGGCTGTAGTGGTATAGTTGGAGACATGATCAAGGAAGGCAAAACTCTAGATTCCACCTGGGTTGTTGAGTCGCCTGCTGCGACGGCGAGGGGAGCAACACGTCCGTTAATAAGATTCATCTTGCTGGACACGAAGATAAGGACAATGTTAGAACAAGTTCAAGGTAGATGCAATTCAAGCAATCAAAGATAGTATGAAATTAGAATTCAAAGGAGGTGATTAAGTAAGTGGATAAGATCCAATACTCTAATCCTATTTGCAGGCTTGCTCGGTACAGTAATGTAACCGAGACAATATACTCGGACCTGCATGGGCCACAACAAAAATATGTCATGTCCTAGTTCCAAAATATATTGGACTAGGAATACGTAAGCATGCTATCCATATGTATATGACACTTCAATATGTTAGAAAAATTATAACACATATGTACGCTGTATATGAATAAATATTTCTCAAGTGGTACATATATTGTCAATATAGTCACATGCATCTATATCTCATCTATAGACACAAGTAAAAGAATATCAAAATAAATAACTGAAAGTCTCAAGTACAAAGTAGTAAAAGAAATAATAGTCAGGTGGAGACAAATTAACTACCAATCGACTAAATAAACTAAATGATAGAGGAGGTCAGAACTCCAATATAAAATAAATGTCAAATAAAGAAACAACAATTAAAAGATCCATCATCTATGAAGTAGTCATGGGTACTCAGAGGGTAAGACCTCCTCAATAGAGAATGATGCGTCCGGTCCCGGTCCGTACTCCTGCAGATAATCCTGATCGTCTATACCTGGAAAGGGACCAGGTCCTCAGAGGGACGTAATAAGATACAAAAAATAACATGCCATAATATACTGAAAGTAAACATCCAAAATGGTCACCTAACCAGTCTATGTGATATAAAATTTAAGAACAACTTCTCGCGTATGGACTATCTGGCTAAAAATAATGGGATAGACATAGTTCTATTTGGAGATCCAGGGGCCACGTGCATAACGTCACGGACGTCAAAGGCCGCCAAGTAAATATAGGGTCATAAACCTCGCGTCTCCAATGGAGCGTACGGGTGAATAAGGGAAAGTGTAAAGGAGTCGCATACGCTTACTCATTGTTCTCTCCGCCCAATGATACTAACATGTCACATCCATAACATGCAATACCTCTAGTAACTGCTAAGCCGCTAAAACATGATATTTCAATTAGCAGTTATTCCTTAAACGACACACGACCTTTACGTACAGGTAGCCAGCCTAATACGCAAGTTCGTGTCGTACATGAGACTCACACTCGTGTAACAAATATGTCACGGCCAATGAATAATGCCTTAACTCATGGGGTGGTCTCGTAAAACTAGGTCAACATACATAATATAATAAAGAACAAAGAATTATACAACCGTCGTTTGCACCCAAGTCTTTCTTGGATGCACATTTTTATATTTAGCAAAATAAATAAAAATAAACAACAAAAAATAAATATACAATAAATAAATATAAATAAATAGTACTATGACAAGGTATACTTGTCTGGCAAGCAATCTGTGTAGTATAGGCATCAAGACGTCAAGCACAAGAAATCAGAAACTACATGCTCAGAAGGAACGTCTCCAGATGCTGAAATAAACATCACTAACAACTCCAAAATCAGTAAGATAGTCAGAAAACTATACCCTTTCGTCCTATTTGAACATAGGAGCAAAATGGTAATTTCGGCTAAAGGGGTGTCCATTTGTAGCCCATTTTACATCGAAATACGTGATAGGGGTAAAGGTCTATAAATGGGAAAATTTATATGTCAAAAAAAATCCTAAACGACGATACAAACTCAACGATATGTCCAATTTTGAATTTCGGTGAGCCGGTCACAAAATCGCTCGTTAAGTCAAACTATAGGGCCCGCGAATAGGCGATTCAGTCAACTGTCTCAGAATCACGTGAAACTTAGGTCACAGGACCAGCGTGATACAACGGATCCATTGGCACAAGATTTGTTGCATTCCGACGAGTGTGCACCAACTGATGGAAAAATTTGTAAAACGTCGATATGTGGGGACTTTTACGGATATAGGTTGATTCTGACACCCAAACACGTCCAAATCAACTTTTGCAAAATCTTGCACGTCAGAAAATACCATACGCGTCTTTCGGTGCAACTGTTACATGATGTCGTGGTCCAGTTTGTCGGAACGTACTCCGTATCGCAAGTTTTCTAAGTTTTTAAAACAAGTTTTTTTGATTTCTAACTGTTAATTTAATACGGAATTACCAAGCAATTATATACTAATAATAAGTCATTTTGATCTTGGTTATATTGACTAACTATCAGAAATTTTTTATATTTTTGTTGCATCGATTGGAAGAAAATCGCCTTCCAATATGGCCTCATGGATCGGTTTACAGGTGTTTTGGTTTGCATGAAAACTCAGATTTATTGGAAAATTTTGGTTTAATCTGAAACAAAATTAAATTTGTTTGAATAAAACTACTTGAACACATTAGAAGGTGTTCATGTTGTTGTTGAATCTAAACAACTAGATCAAAATTTGGTCGCGTATGTACGAAGAAATTTAGCGGGGAGGATGTGTACCTGGATTAGGTTTCAATAGGCCGGGTGGGCGCACGCGAGTCTCGGGTCAGCGGCGACGGTTCGATGATGGTCTGCGTTGGGTAATGGCGGCGGTTCATCGACTTAGATGAGAGAGGGGTCTGGAGCGATCTCGTTGTCACTACCACATTTTCTAGAAAATGATATTTTAGTCATTTGGTAATTAATTAAATATTGTGCATGTTGAATATTTACTTATTTATTTATTATTGGTGTATTAGATTTTATTTTGGACTTGTGTTAGTGGACCTAATTCGTTAGTTTAGATCCATGGACCAACATTTAATTCTTGTTAGATGTGAGCCCAATAGTAAGCTCATCCATTAGGAGGATGAATTAATTAATTTAAACCCATTAGACTAGAACCTTCCCTCCTTAATTATTTTCTTCATGAGAGGCCCGAAGGATATTTTAGACTTTACATAGTAGCTTGAGGGAGGGGGCAAGTGAGGCCTATATAAAGAGGGTGAAAACTTTCTATCTCTTCATTTTTCATTTCCAAATCTAGATCTAGAATTTCCCTCAACAAAATTTCTTCATTTCCACATCAAATTTCTACCAAATTTCTTCCCAAATCATCATTGGAGGCTATTAGAGAAATGATCTACAAGGAGAAAGCAAGGATCTACAAAAAGGAGCAATGATCTACAAGTTAAAGGCTCATTTCACCCAATTTGGAGGTTGCATTGGGAATCCATCTTCCAATCGGTACAATTTAATTTTTCCCCTTTAATTAGACTCTAAATCTGTGATTTAAACATTAGGAACAACCCCATATACTAAGGCTACCAAAGGAATTAGAATTAGGTTCATAGAAGACCTATGGGAAAAGTTATGTGGTATTTTGTGTCAATTTTGGGAGAATTCCTAGAATGACACATTTTACGTTTATGAATTGATCAATTAGACTAAATTGATATGTGTTTGATTGTGTGTGGATAATATCGTATCCAAAATTGGATATGTGTAGGCCGTATCCAATAATTTGGAGATACGGGTTGATTTGGGGGTTTTTCTTCCGACAAGGGGGTTTGAGCATGTCATATTTTGACACGGACACGTAGATGAGTAGTTAGCTCTTCGTATTATTCATAATTATTATTTTAGACATGCTCATATTTATTGGGATATATTTGGTTGTATGGTGGGGCTGTATTAAAAGCGTATCATAGATCTAGTGTGATACGGGTGAGGTGCACTCCACGTGTTTGTTCTTTGCATTCTAATTTAATTTACCTTAGTTATAACTATTATAATATTATAAATATAATTATTATGTGAGATATATGTATATATATAATTATGTGTATGTTCTAAATTTCTTTGTGATATGTTGGTGGTCATTGGAGAGTAGGAAGTTCATGTGCTTCTCCAATTTTGTGTAGATGTATATATATAAATATGAGGTATGTATTTATGTGTGTGAGCTTGAGGAGAGAAGAAACAATGGAAAAACAGTGAGAAAATAATGAAAACAGTGAAGAAAAGCAATGATAAGCAGTGGAAGAAAAACTGCGAGAAGCAGCTGAAAAGCAGCAGGAAGTAGTAAACCGAGCAACAGCAGAAAGCAGAAGCAGAAGCAGCAGTAGTAAGCAGCTGTAGCAGAAGCAGAAAGCAGCAGTAAGCAGCGATAAGCGGTAGTAAGTTACAGTAAGCTGTTGTGAGCTACAGTAAGCTATAGTAAGCTGTGCTTAATGTTATATATATTGATATGTTAGTGTATATATTGATAAATTAGTTGTATATATTGATAAGTTAGTATATATATTGATAAGTTAGTGTATATATTGATAAGTTAGTTATATATATTGATAAGTTAGTATATATATTAATAAGTTAGTTGTATATATATATATATATATATATATATATATATATATATATATATATATATATATAAGTTAGTGTATATATTGATAAGTTAGTTGTATATATTGATAAGTTAGTGTATATATTGATAAGTTAGTTGTATATATTGATAAGTTAGTGTATATATTGATAAGTCAGTTGTATATATTGATAAGTTAGTTATATTTTTTGATAAGTTAGTAAGTTATGTATATATTAGTAAGTTAGTATATTATATATATATATATATATATATATATATATATATATATATATATATATATATATATATATATATATATATATATATATATATACATAAGCACTAGTTAGCATTGGTTAGTATTATTTCTAGATTACCTTGAAGATTACATCATGGTAATGAGAGTGAGGTATCTTGGGTACGGGTATTAAATATCATGAGGTATATTATTATGTTAGTTAGTATAGTATTGTTATAAGTTTAAATACATATTAGTGTATAGTGAGGTGTATGGGTAGTTAGTTATATGTTAAATATTGAATTACCTTGTGATACCAAGGTAATGTCAAGGTATTAATTTATACTCAAGGTATTGAGTTTGTATATCAAGATGGGTGTGTAGGTGGTGTGATACCACTTTTGGTTCAAAGCCAAGGTATCCACTTAGCATTAGTTTAGTTAGGAATATTATATATTATTGTTTGTATATATATTATAATATTTTTATATCTAATAAATTACGTATCTTATGATACGATATCTTGTTGGTTTTCTAGTATCCTAGTATAGCTATTATGGCCTAGTTGCATAGTGTGTGGACCTAATATCTTAGAGTTGGACTCATACAACTTAGAAATAGCCAGTTTGACCAAGTTTGATAAGTTTGACCTAGAGTTGACCTAGTTTGACTGTTTTGACTAAGAAATGGCTTTATGACCTAGAAGTTGACTAGTTTAACTTATTTTTATTCTGAACCATGTATTAATGCAATATTTCATATATAGGTCTATGTGACACCAATTCGGACATAGTTTGACATTCATTGTTGTAGACCGCAGGCGAGTACATTCTCTGATAGTTTCTTATTTATGATATCCTTTATATCTCTTGTATCTAGTGTAGATATTCTTGATTTCTTGATACGATAGTTACATGGATTGGTATAGTCGGATCTCGTCATGAGATGTTATTCCTTGGTATTTATGGTATATCTTGTGCAAGCCTTGTTCATTTTTCTTCTTGTATATGTACAGACATTGGTTCATGAGAAGAGTAGCACCCTTCTTGTAGAAACCTGTGTCATGACGTACCATGGTTGGATCCACTATACCAGTTAGGGACGGGGAGTATGTAGTGTAGATATGTGATCATATCCTCCTTGTGCATGTCTTGTTCCTTGTGAGTGTTGATCATACACCGCACGTATGATTAACCAGGCCATTTACTCTTGTGCAAGTTTCCAAGCCGATCACATGTTTAAGCTGGTACTCACTCACTTAGTCGTTAGTATTTCTTGTTCATTCTTGTATTTATTTTTAGTATTTTCTTTATTGCATATCTCTTATATATGTATATGACATCTTATTTATTCACATCTATTTACCGTTATATAGTTTATATCATTGATTAGAACTACTGTTAGAGATGTACTTCGCTCCATTCCTGACCAGAAAATATTTTTCAGAGGATCCCGGAGATTGGTGTCCGACATACTATGGACGTCGACCTATAAATGATGCAGACCTGGACCCACTAGTTTTGGGGTGATTGCCGAGAGGGTTATCCGTTTTACTAGTCTTTTATAGTTAGTTTTCTTTAGCATTTTGGTACCGTATTTATTTTCAGCATATAGTTTGAGATTTGGATATTGTTCCTATTATTGTTGATTATATTTTTGACTATATAGTTATGTTAGATTTCTTTGATATCTTATCGTGTTATAGAATAGTGATTGAGTATTGTGTTGAATTAAATTTATTACTCTCTTCTTGGAGTTGAGATATCTTTGGAGGTTTATGCATTATTGTGAGATAATTAGATAGTATAGTTGACCAAGACAGTATTCTACCGTCGATGCTACGATATAGGCTGGAAGTCCCCACGTACTCGTGCCCCTTCACCGGGTGCGGGTAATGACACATTTTTAGTGGTGGCCCATACAGGTCATACTTCACAAATTATGCGATGTCGTAGTAGTGCGATGACTTAGTTGTACTACTGTAAGCCTGCGATAGGATATAGGATATAGGATATAGGATATAAGATATTAGGATGAGTGGATACTCAATCACAAATTTCTTGAGAGATTCTTGGGATGACCCTTGAGAATCTTATTATAAATTCTAATTCAAATCTTTCCCTTATTTCCGTCCGCTCCTACTTGTTATTATTGAATTTGATTCTTGATGATCGGTTGTTGAATTTAATTCTTGGTATTTGCTGTTGAGTTGATTTCATATCGAGTTGAATTTTATGAACTAAATTATGGTATCATCTGATGACATATGTTGATGAGGATAGTGAGAAAGGTAAAATATCTGCTTTGGTTATGGAGCCTAGAGTTTATTGCAGTCGTATTAGCTGGCGTAGAGAAAACGTAGAAATCTGACTTCGGATGTATATATATTAGTTAAGAAATTTAGAATTTCTCACAGCTATACTAGTCGACACAGCGAGGATTCTAGACAACATGATTATAGAGGTACATACTTAAGTTATGGAATCTATCGTTTATCGCAACTATGCTTACTAGCGTGGCGAGGATTCTGAGTGTCATAATTTTGGACAGATGTATATGATTATCAGGTTGTACCTTAAATTGGTTCTTAAAGTATCATCTCAATTCTTTTCCACTCCTATTATTATAGGACTTTGTTCCATTATTCTTTAGCTTAGCATTAGAGATACCTTCAGTTCTTTAGTCCAGTTCCTTATATAGCTTCATTCCATTAGGGTTCCTTATTAGTATGATAATTGGTGACTTGAAATTAGGTCTGTGTCTTGAGTATCAGTATTGACAGTTGGAAGTATGGCTTATGAGTCTGTAAGTGGTTCTTGGTTGGGAATGTGAGCAATATACATCAATCTAGAGATAACCCATAGCGTAGTACCTTGTAGCAATAGTTCTATGATAGGTGTTATTATAGTTAGTGTTGGTACTATAGGTAGAAGGGGGAGTAGAGAGTATCAGTAGTGGTTCTATGAGTTAGTATCAGTATCAGCATGCATGCTCTGGATAGTCATGAATTCAGATAGTTGGGTGATCCATGTAATAATTAAGTATCACAGGATTGTGTTGGAAATCAATGGATCATGATATTCAATTGGGTGGTTGATGCTTGGGTGTGTCAAGAGTAAAGAAATGTATATGTATAATGGGTATTAGTGAGTATGCCATAGTAGAATTGTACCCATAAGTGTATAGGAGAGTGTGAGGGAATAAGAATACATTGTGCTAAAGTAGTAGGACTTGTGTTACAAATTGATGTGAGTAGATAGGAGTGCACCGGTATATGACTAGTGATGGGTATATCACCTGATATTGAGGCTAGTAATGTGTTGGAAGCAATAGGTGGGAGAAGTGTCGAGAAATTGTGTGTATGATGCATAGTGGGTGATGAGTGTCAGTGTGAAAGTTCATGAAAATGGAAGCCTGAGTATTAGAAATTCTAATGGTGTATCATAGGTTAAGAAATATCAAGATTGGTCATGAAAGATATATAGTGTATTATTTATTAGTGTATCCGTCTGTAAAAGATTTAAGGAGAGATGCATATACATCAATAGAGATATGGAACCATGTGCCTACCTTTGAGAGTGAAGTAAAACATGTGTATTATAGAAGTTAATAACTAGAGCATTGGATGCAAGTGATCATGAGTTCTAGTGAGTGTGATGAGGTGATCTAATGATGACGCTAGTGTCCTAGAACATTAAGGGCATATGTTGTGTAGTTAGGAAGCTAGTGTTACTATATCAAGAGTGCTAGTGTTTCTATATCAGGGATTAGTGGAGTAATATGCTAGTAACGGTAAGTACCTTGTGTAATAATATGAGATTGGTATATCAGTTAATATGGCTAAAAAAGTATTTGGAAGTAATAGTACAAATAATCCAAGTAGTAGAGGAGGGAGACAATATATATATATATATATATATATATATATATATATATATATATATATATATATATATAAGTAAGTTTAGTAAGTATAGTACCTTGCTAATTTTGAGTATATAGGTCGTATGTATCAGGGAATAGTACGAGGGGTATACGGATACCAGTGAGATGTCATGGTATTGTAATGGCTAGAAGGTAATTGTGTTTGTATTGTGATACTAAGGTATAGATAAGAACTTTAGGATGATTAACATGTTAGAGTATGAGTTGCACCAAGTATCAGATAGAAAGAGATACCCTTATAACAAGAGCCGGAGTGCCTCAAGTATTATGAAAGTTTAGGCACAAGCATTTTAGTAACTAGTATAATAATATAGAGGAGAGACATGAGTAACTTAGTATGAGAATGTCATCAAAAGTGCTATATAAGAGCTGGTGCCTTGTGTAGATAGTACCAAGATTTGAGTAAGGCATCCTATTGGGAGTATTCAAGTTGGACAAGGGTGTGCTAATAAAAAATATGATGGAAAAAGTATACAAGTGTTCCTTGCAAGAGAATGGTTGAGAAATTTTGGTGATTACAAGAACTGAAACGGATAAAGAAAGTGGTATTTTAGCGGTATTTTGTATAGTATCCTAGGTAGCAAGTGCTAGTGATTTAAGTATATCCATGACCTAGAACTATAGTATATCACGAGTATTTGGTAACCCTCAATATTAAAAATATCTTGACTAGGTTGATAAATAGTGAATGTTTAGTTATGATGGAATAGACCACAGGCGGCATAGTAGATTACCGTACCAATAGAGGGGGATATTCTAGCGAGGAAGAGACTGAAATTCAAGATTGTTAGAGACTATATCCAAGTATGGTTAGTAGGATTGTATGTTATATGATAGGACTATTTTAGACTGTGATTGATGGGGGTTTGAACATAGTAAAATTTGTATGACTGGCCCAAGAGAGAGGGGTGAGAGTTTTAATTTCGAGGATAAAATTCTTCTAAGGGGGGTAGACTTGTCACTATCACATTTTCAAGGAAATAATATTATAGTCATTTGGTAATTAGTTAAATATTATGCATATTGAATATTTATTTATTATATTATTTATTTATTATTGGCATGTTATATTTTGTTTTAGACTTGTGTTAGTGGACCTAACTAGTTAGTTTAGATCCATGGACTAATATTTAATTCTAGTTAGGTTTGAGCCTAATAGTAAGCCCATTCATTAGGAGGATGAATTAATTAAGTTAAACCCATTAGACTAGACCCTTCCCTCCTTAATTAATTTCTTCATGATAGGCCCCAAGGGGTATTTTAGACTTTATATAGTAGCTTGAGGGAGGGGCCAAGTGAGGCCTATATAAAGGGGGTAAAAACGTTCTCTCTCTTTATTTTTTATTTCCAAATCTAGATCTAGAATTTCCCTCAACCAAATTTCTCCATTCCCACATCAAATTTCTACCAAATTTTTTTCCAATTCCTTCTTAAATCGTCATTGGAGGCTAGTAGAAAATAGATCTACAAGGAGGAAGCAAGGATCTACAAAGAGGAGGAATGATCTACAAGTTGAAGGCTCATTTCATCCAATTTGGAGGTTGCATTAGGAATCCATCTCCCAATAGGTACAATTCAATTTTCTCCCTTTAATTAGACTATAAATCTATGATTTAATTATTAAAAATCGCCCCATATAGTAAGGCTACCCATAGAAATTGGAATTAGGTTCATAGGAGGCCTATGAAGAAAGTTATGTGATATTTTATGTCAATTTTGGGAGAATTCCGATATTGACACATTTTGTGTTTGTCAATTGGTCAATTAGACCAAATTGATATGTGTTTGATTATGTGTGGCTAGTGTTGTATCTATAATTGGATACGTGTAGGCCGTATCCCAATAATTTGGAGATACACGTTGATTTGGGGATTTTTCTTTCCACAAGAGAGTTTGAGCATGTCACATTTTGACACGGACACATAGATGAGTAGTTAGCTCTTCGTATTGTTCATAATTATTATTTTAGACTTGCTCATATCCATTTGGATACATTTGGTTGTGTGGTGGGGCCGTATCGCAAAAGTATCATAGATCTAGTGTGATACGGGTGCGGTGCACTCTACGTGTTCGTTCTTTGTATTCTAATTTAATTCACCTTGGTTATAACTATTATAATATTGTAAATATAATTATTATGTAATTTATATATATATATATATATATATATATAATTATGTGTATGTTCTATATTTCTTTGTGATATGTTGGTGGTCATTAGAGAGTAGGAAGTTCATACGCTTCTCTAATATATATATATATATATATATATATATATATATATATATATATATATATATATATATGTGAGGTGTGTATTTATGTGTGTGAGCTTGAGGGGAGAAAAAACAATAGAAAACAGTGAGAAAACAGTGAAGAAAAGTAATGATAAGTAGTAGAAGAAAAGCTGAGAGAAGCAGCTGAAAAGCAGCAAGAAGCAGTAAGCCGAGAAGCAGCAGAAAGCAGAAGCAGAAGCAGCAGTAGTAGCAGCTGCGACAAAAGTAGAAAGCAGTAGTAAGCAGTGATAAGCTATAGTAAGCTGCAGTAAGCTGTAGTGAGCTGCAGTAAGCCGTGCTTAATGTTATATATATTGATAAGTTAGTGTATATATTGATAAGTTAGTAAGTAGTTGTATATATCGATAAGTTAGTTGTTTATATTGATAAGTTAGTGTATATATTAATAAGTTAGTTATATATATTGATAAGTTAGTGTATATATTGATAAGTTAGTTGTATATATTGACAACTTAGTGTATATATTGATAAGTTAGTTGTATATATTGATAAGTTAGTTATATATTTTGATAAGTTAGTAAGTTATGTATATATTAGTAAGTTAGTATATATATATATATATATATATATATATATATATATATATATATATATATATATATATATATATATATATACATAAGCACTAGTTAGCATTGGTTAGTATTATTTCTAGATTACCTTGAAGATTACATCAAGGTAATGAGAGTGAGGTATCTTGGGTACGGGTATTAAATATCATCAGGTATATTATTATGTTAGTTAGTATAGTATTGTTATAAGTTTAAATACATATTAGTGTATAGTGAGGTGTATGGATAGTTAGTTATATGTTAGATATTGAATTACCTTGTGATACTAAGGTAATATCAGGTTATTGGTTTATACTCAAGGTATTGAGTTTGTATATCAAGATGGGTGTGTAGGTGGTGTGATACCGCTTTTGATTCAAAGCCAAGGTATCCACTTAGCATTAGTTTAGTTAGGAATATTATATATTATTGTTTGTATATATATTATAATATTTTTATATCTAATAAATTACGTATCTTATGATACGGTATCTGGTTGGGTTTCTAGTATCCTAGTATAGCTATTATGGCCTAGTTGCATAGTGTATGGACCAAATATCCTAGAGTTGGACTCATACAACTTAGAAATAGCCAGTTTGACCAAGTTTGACAAGTTTGATCTAGAGTTGACCTAGTTTGACTATTTTGACTAAGAAATGGCTTTATGACCTAGAAGTTGACTAGTTTAACTTATTTTTATTTCGAACCTTGTATTAATACAATATTCCATATATAGGTCTGTGTGACACCAGTTCAGACATAGTTTGACATTCATTGCTCTGGACCACAGGCGAGTACATTCTCTGATAATTTCTCATTTATGATATCCTCTATGTCTCTTGTATCTAGTGTAGATATCCTTGATTTTTTGACACGATGGTTACACGGATTGGTATATCTGAATCTCGTCATGAGATGTTATTCTTTGGTATTTATGATGTATCTTGTGCAAGCCTTGTTAATTGTTCTTCTTGTCCATGTACATACATTGGTTCATGAGAAGAGTAGCACCCTTCTTGTGAAAACCTGTGTCATGACGTACCGTGGTTGGATCCACTATACCAGTCGGGGGCGGGGAGTATGTAGTATAGATATGTGATCATACCCTCCTTATGCATGTCTTGTTCCTTGTGAGTGTTGATCATACACCACACGTAAGATTAACCAGGCCATTTACTCTTGTGCAAATTCCTAAGCCGATCGCATGTTAAAGCTGGTACTCACTCACTTAGTCATTAGTATTTCTTGTTCATTCCATATTGCCCATTCTTGTATTTATTTCCAGTATTTTTTTTATTGTGTATCTCTTGTATATGTATATGGCATATTGTAAATTCACATCTATTTTTTGTTACATAGTTTATATCATTGATTAGAACTACTATTCAGTATTTTTTTATTGCGTATCTCTTGTATATGTATATGGCATATTGTATATTCACATCTATTTTTTGTTACATAGTTTATATCATTGATTAGAACTACTGTTAGAGATGTACTTTGCTCCATACCTGACTAGAAAATATTTTTTAGAGGATCCCGGAGATTGGTATCCGACATACTATGGACGTCGACCTATAGATGATGCAGACCTGGACCTACTAGTTCTGGAGTGATTGTCGGGAGGGTTATCCGGATCACTAGTATTTGTTTTTGGCATATAGTTTGAGATTTGGATATTGTTTCTATTATTGTTGATTATATTTTTGACTGTATAGTTATGTTGGATTCTTTGATATCTTATCGTACTAGAGAATTCTGATTGAGTATTGTATTGAATTATGTTTATTACTCTATTCTTGGAGTTGAGATATTTTTGGAGGTTTATGCATTATTGTGAGATAATTAGATAGTATAGTTGACCAAGACATCGTTCTACCGCTGATGCTGCGGCGTAGGCTGGATGTACCCACGTACTCATACCCCTTCACCAGGTGCGGGTCATGACACTCGTTGGATAGGGTTTTCATTTAGTTTTCTATGGTTATATATACATATATATAGAGAGAGTCGAGAAGGGGGTTTCTCGCGGGTCTGCTGTCCGCGCGGGTAGGAATAGGGGTGGTGTCGGCTTTTGGGTGTGGCCCTATTGTTGCTGCTGCTGCCGTGTTGTTGTTGGTTATTACTATTATTATATTTATTTTTATTTTTCCATTATATATATATATATATATATATATATATATATATATATATATATAAGAAAAATTCTAATTAGTTCTAGGAAAATTTCTAACACCTTACTAAAATAAATTTATACTTAAAAAAAATTTTGTATAACCTTTTTAGTCATTATATATAGATAATAAATAAGAAAAAAAACTATATTATCTAATAAATATCAACATTCAAAGAAATATGATAATAAAAAAATATATAATTACAAAAAATTATAAATTAGATTTAGGGTGTTTACAATTGGGGACGTACTCAAGCAAACATTATCCATTAACATGGTATCAGCGGATCCAGAAGAGAACGAGGAGCACCCAATCGAACTCTTTGAAGTAGAACCATGGTCTCAAAAATTAGAATCTCTATGGGAGTTACGATTTGAGCAGCGGGAACCTCCTATTGAGGACGAGGTTGTACAAGTTTATTTGAGCGACGATGTTGATCATTGGCCCTTCTTCATGAGCAAAAACCTCTCGATAGAAGAGCGTGAATCTATTGTCCAGCTAGTAAGGGAATACATCGACGTCTTTGCATCAAACTAAGAAGATATGTCTGGCTTGGATTCGCAGATTGTGACGCTAAGCTCTGTTGACCCAAACTGGATCACAGTCAACCTGATTTTGATAATTAACACTATGATATCGGTCATGACTCAAGTACGATACATCGATTACTAGATGAGACATCAACAAACTTCGTTGGACTATTGCTTTATCATCTTTATTATGTTTCATAGTCTGTAATTTTTTATTTTGTTTGAGTATAGGAAACATGTACGTTGAGTCGCACTGTGGCATATCAACCCTCAACATATTTCTTATAGCTCCACCAAACAAACAACCAAGTCCAAAACTAAACCAAAACGAAAACCAAACCTTCTCAAACCCAGTTATAGAGCTTCTGGTCTGAGCCAAACCAAACTCGAGCCTAACTCATTGCCCTTAAAATTAGTAACCTAATTTTTTGTTCCACCTTGTAACGAGCTGTCCAACGTTCAAATTTATTGAACGTTAAAGGACATAACTCTGGCCAAACTCTGCCTACCCAGACTAGTATAAATATAGTATGAATTCTCTTATTTTATATGATCCCTCATCTTTCAAGCTCTCAATCTTCTAAGATCTACTCTTCTATGCCATACTCTTCCAATTCTCCTTATCCATAACTTCCTAATCCCATAAGGTGCCTCGGTGCAATTCAGCTAGAAGTTGTGCAAGAGTTATAAAGTGTTCTCACTTGGAAAATTCCAAGTTTTGCTTCTGCGAAGTTGAAGTAGTCGAGCGCTTTGGATCAAAAGCTCGTGTCTGTAAAGAAGTGGAAAACCTTCAGATCAAAGCTTGTGTTTAACTGATAGTGGATTCAAACTCTGAGCTAGAGTACTCGGGTCTGGACTAGTCCTACACGAGGAAAACTAGGATATATCGCTGTGTTTGCGTTTGCTCTTCCTTACTCTATTTACTTTTCATATTTTTATTCTCTGATTATTTTTTTTGTTAGTAGTTGCTTACTAGAATTAGTCTTAATCAGTTTTTATAGGTTACTATTGACACATAACTCTATTCACCCCCCTCTAGAGTTGCCTATACGTAACTTCAATTGGTATTAGAGGGAGGTTCTATTAATAAAGGATTAACACCCTAGATCTGATCTATGGCAACTGCACGACCAATCTACACCAACAATGGTGAAGGCCAGTCCCCAAATAGGCCCCTATTTGACCATACCAACTACACTAATTGGAAGACATATTCGAGTTTTTATTTGAAATCACTAGACTTTGACCTATGGACCATAGTTATAGATGGTTATAGGAAGTCTATTAGAATTGTCATTGACGAGAATCTTATAGAGAAACCCCATGATAAATATACAGATCTAGAGAAGAAACATGCAAGTCTAGATGCTAGGGCTATTAATGCTCTCTTTTTTGCTATAGACATGACTGAATTTAACAGGGTATCCACCTACACTACTTTACTTAAAGTATGGATGCTTCTGGAGGTGATCCATGAGGAACCACCCAAGTGAAGGAGTCAAACATCAGTCGGCTAACATAAGAGTATGAGGCATTTAAGATGAAACCCAACGAGACGATCACGAAAATGTTCACCAAATTTTTTGACATCGTCAACCCGCTATCCTCCCTTGGCAGAGACTACACCAACTATGAGAAGATTCGTAAAGTTCTAAGGAGGCTCACAAAGACTGGAACCCCAAAGCCACGATAATCATCGAAGGCAATAATCTCACCATTATGTCTCTGGAGACTCTGATAGGCAAACTGATGACGCATGAGCTCGACCTGATGGACTTTGAAGAGACTGCTCCAAAGGAGAAGGCAATTGCTCTAAAAGCCCATCACCGAAAGGCTCTCCACAATGAAATAGATGATGATAATTCTGAAGGTGATGATCAACCACTGGTAGTTTATAATTTCAAGAAGTTCTTGCGATTCAACAGAAGAAAGAAGGAACAACAAGGAAACGATGATGAAGAACCTATCTGCTACGGTTGCAAGAAGACGTGGCACATCAAGAAGGATTGCCCAACAACAAAGAAGGAGAATTGCTTTGATAAATCACACAAGAAGCCATCCTATCAGAAGTATGCCAAAACTAGCATATGGCATAAAAGTGAGGCAAGTAATTCAGAAGAAGAGGAAACTCCTCAAGAAACCGCAAACGTATGCCTAATGGCAACCTCTGACAAGGTAACAAAAAATTAGCTTGATGATTTTACTTTTGATGAGTTATCGGATGCTTTTAGTGATCTTCTTAAAGATCATAAAAAAGTGCTCGGTAAATACAAACATACAAAAGCTGAGATTCATACTCATAAGATTGAGATACATAGATTGTCCTGCTTACTGAATGATATAAGAAAGACACCACCCATGAAGGACACTGAGAAATTATCTCAACTAAAATTGAGCTTACACGATGCTGAAACACGTATTAAGAAACAGACACTAGATCTTGCTAAACTCAATGAAGAGTTAATGGAAGAAAAAGAAGAAGTACAATATGGCAGCAGTCATAATTAATGCTTTAACTGCCAAGTATTCTAAAATATATGATGCCTCTAAAAAGTTCGAGATCAGGCTGGGCAAACAGATTGTTCAAACTCAGTCTTACGCTAAAGACACATATACTAAACATCTACCATAATACAAGACTGTACGACATAAGAAGACAAAACATATACATGCTGCACACAACCATGCTTTCTTCTACACCTATTCTCATAAAGCATGTCAGCCACCCATACAAAGACACCATTATTATTCTATTCCTAACACAAATATGCATTCTACCTGTCACTATTTTAGTAAACATGGACACATATCATGACGGTGTAGAATTAGGAAACTAAAGATTTAAATATATATGCATGGGTGCCAAAGACTAACATTTCAGGACCCTCAAGCATTTGAGTACCAAAGGTCACATCTACTCATGTTGTAGGTGGATCTTCCCTCATCTTCTAGAATAAAATAGATTCTCGATAGTGGGTGCTCGCGACACATGACTGGAAATGCTAATCTTTTCGTAACACTATCAATGAAAATGGAAGGATATGCATCCTTTGGCAACAATCTAAAAGGGTATATAATAGGTAATGGTATAATAGGTAATCCTCCCTCTCATGTAATTAAGGATGTCTGTTTAGTAACCGAGTTAAAATATAATCTACTCAGCATCAGTCATCTTGCTGACAACGGATATGGTATTAACTTTATGAAAAAAGAAATGCTATATATATGATAGATCATATGGAGACATCATTTTTTGAAGGGATGTGAGAAGATAACATATATATCTTTTATCTCTTGCAAGATACTAACCGTGCAGGAAGATTCCTCTATGCTCACAAGGATGAAAGATTACTATAGCATATGCTTCTAGGACATGCAAACCTGGATACCATATCAAGACTTTCAACCAAGAAGCTGCAATAGCCCCTAAAGATGATGTTGAGGATGATGATGATGTACATATCAAGCCAGTATCTTCTACCCCTGATGATACAATATCTGGAACAAGTTATCTGGAAAGCTTACCAATTAGGTTGCGCTTCATAATAGACCATCCAGAGAACTTGGTGATAGGTGAGGTATCGAAAGGAGTAATACTCGTTCAGCTGTTAGAGATTCTATAGCCAACACAGTTTTTATATCACAAATAGAACCTAAGAATGTTATCGAAGCTTTTTTTGATGAATTTTGGATGTCTGCAATGCAAGAAGAACTCAATCAATTTGAACGAAATCAAGTTTGGGAACTTGTTCCTAAACCAAATGATTATCCGGTCATTGGTACTAAATGAGTTTTTTGTAACAAACTGAATGAGGAAGGTTCAATGACACGTAACAAAGCACGTCTTGTAGCTCAACGATACAACCAAGAGGAAGGTATTGACTACGATGAGACATACGCTCCTGTTGCGAGACTTGAATCGATCTGCATGCTTTGTGCATTTGCAAACTTTCAAACCTTCAAACGTTTCCAAATGGATGTAAAAAGTGCTTTTCTTAAAAGTTTTATTAAAGAAGAAGTTTTCGTAAAATAACCACCGGGTTTTAAAAATTATAAGTTTCCTGATCATGCTTTCAAACTTAAGAAAGCTCTATATGGCCTCAAAATAGCCCATCACGCTTGGTATGAGTGTCTAAGTACTTTCTTACTTGAAAAAGGGTTTTCAAAAGGAAAGATTGATACTACAATTTTCATAAAATCAATTGATGACACAATTTTATTGGTGCAAATTTATGTTGATGACATTATTTGTGGTTCTACTAATGAGGTATTATGCCAAGATTTTGCAAAGTGTATGCAGAATGAGTTTGAAATAAGAATGTGGGAGAACTGAATTTCTTCTTCGGATTGTAAGTCAGACAAAACTCATAAGGAACCTTCATCAACCAGTCGAAGTATACAAAGGACCTGCTGAAAAAATTTGACTTGGAAAATGTCAAACCAATCGGCACTCCAATGGCCACTTCAACTAAATTGGATCTTGATGAAAGCGACAAACTTGTTGGCCAACGTAAGTATCGAGGTATGATTGGTAGATAGATTTATTTGACTGCTAGTCATCCCGATATAATGTTTAGTGTTTGCTTGTGTGCTCGTTATCAAGCTAACCCTAAGGAAACACACATGAGCGCAGTTAAGCGTATCTTTAGATACCTTAAGGGCACTTTAACAGTGGGCTTGTGGTATCCTAAAACTACGTACTTTGACCTAATTAGTTATTCGGATGCTGATTTTGCCGGATGCAAAGTCGACCAAAAAAGTACCAGCAGCACGTGTCATCTCTTAGGTAAAGCTCTAGTCTCTTAGTTTAGTAGGAAATAAAATTATGTTGCACTATCCACTACTGAAGCTAAATACATAGCTGCAGGACGTTGTTGTGCCCATATTTTGTGGATGAAGCAAACCCTAGCAGACTATTATTTAACTTATAAGCACATCACTATATTATGTGACAACACCAACACTATCAATCTGACTAAGAACCCAGTATATCACTCACGTAATTGAATTGATTTAATTTGCTTAAATATTTTTAATCTCATTATTGATATATGCTACGTTATTTTGGGCACAAGACGAAAGGCTCCTTCTGTCACAGAGGCGTAAACAACCTTAAGCGACACGATATTTAAGTGTCTTCGGACCACCGCTAGTTGAGAACCGACCCCTACAGCCAACCTGAGATAATTATTCATATGCTGAATAAATGTTTTGTATATTTTTATCGCACATTCTATCTATTACAGTTGTGTTCATATTTCAAAATTCATAAATCTTTGACTATTTGTTCATGTTCTTATATCTTTAATCTGGTCATTTTATCTTCTGGCTAAACCCCACTGGAATATTGGATCCACAGGGAGAGATTCTGCCCGAGCTCGGTCTAGGACCGAACTTGGACCAAAATTTGTCCTATCGTTCCAGAACCTTCAGCGAATGAGAGCTATCCAATTATATCTTGATCAATATGCCTTTTATCATAGCAGCCGACCCTAAAACTGCTACAACCCAATTTTTGATCCCTTTCTTCATCTTCTTCTTTCCTCCATACTATTTCTTTCAAAACCTTAACCCTATATTTTGAATTTTTTATGGTCATTCTCTCCTAAACTCAAGTTTTGAAGGATAATCAAGGCCCTTCTCCATTATTCATACTCTTTTCTTGAGGTATATCTCTCTACTCTCTATTTCTCTTTTCTCTTCTAATTCTTTTTCCATGGCACCTAGATTACTTTCTAGAGGAAAGAGAGGAGAAATAAGGCCTCTTCATCCAATCCTCCACCCAATGAGGATCCACCCTATCCTTTGTTTAATCCTCCACCTCCTCCAAATGAGAACACTTACAATGCACATATTTTTGTTTCTTTAGAAGCATCTAATTAGTGGTATGGTGATTTTTGTACACGTAGTGTTTGTTCGAAAAATCCTATCAAATTCACTATCTTTTCTGAATTTGTCTCTATTTTTATAGATCTTTGTTTAGATGACCTTCGTTCCACCTCTAATATAGTATATCTCAATGCCATCAAGATGTTTTTTTGCAATCTTACATATGATGACCATAAAATTTATTCTAGAGTCGACGATATTAACATTGAATTTGATCATTTTGACTTGGCGGAATATTTACAACTTTCTGAACCCAACACTTGGGAAAGCCTTGTCGACGCCTGCGAATTCAAGTTTGTTGATACAGTCACCATAGAAAGTTTTAAGTACATGATATGTGTCACGACCTGCACCCAAAAAATCGGACATGAGTCGTGGGTACGTCCAGCCTATGCCGCAGCATCGGCGGTAGAACGCTGTCTAGGTCTACTATCTAGCTAACTATCTCACACAATCAATATATATACCTGTCAAGATCTCAACTCCAAACGGAGGAGCAATATCATAATGATAATCACAAGTACTCAATCATGAATCTAAGCACGATAAGATAACAAAGAAGTCTAACAACTACAAAGTCTAAACAACTGCTACTAAAACAACAACAACATCAATAATAATAATAATAATACAACATCCTGAATCAAATATAATACAAAGTCTCAATCCAAAACCGGGGACAAACCCGATACCAAAGCTAATAAAACAACAACTGAGGTCCTAGTGATCCCGGCTACCAACCCGAAAATTACTCCTAAACTAGGGGGTCCCTGTCTGCACCATCAACAGGCTTAGGTCCATAAAACGTCGAACACCAATCTTTCGGATCCTCTAGAAAAAATATGTCCAGTCAGGACTGGACCAAGTACACCTCTAATAGTAGTTCCAGTTAAATATAAAAACTATAAAACAGTTGTAGCAAGTAGGAAGGTGAAGAAAATAAAGTATGAACAAGAAATATATACATATCACTGGTGCATAATGGTAAAGATGCATGAATATCAAAAGCAAGATAGTAATGACTATAAGATACAAGAAATCTAAACTAAGAGTAAGTTTGTGCACAAGAACGTGTAGTGAGTCCAGCAAGAGTACAAGTAATGAGTCAAGTCCAGAAACTATAAGTAAGACCAGCAAGAAATGCAAGAGAGTCCACACTAGAAAGAATGAACTCATGTCTTTAAAATACCTGTTTCGACATATAAACGGCTAGGGGTAAGTACGGCTCATCGCACACTGGTGTGCGACTGCTATCATTCTAGATTAGACCAGAGGGGGTGATTCCAGTGATTCCAGTTGAGAATGTTTACATGTCTACTCGAGTATTTCTCTGTCCCAGTACAAGTGAATCCAAGACCCGACATGTAAATCAAGTATGAGTCCAGCCAGAAACATGAGTGATGCCTGTAGTGATGCCAGTAGGTGATTCCAGAATAGAGGCCAGAAATATAAAATATACGTGTCGCAAGTAAATGAATCCAGAAATACCAGTCCATGTCATGCCAAAAAATAAGATGATACTATACTAGAAGCTGAATCATAATAATCATCAGATAATGAAAACTATCAGAAAATGTACTCGCCTGACGTCCTGAGCAACTAGCGATCCGAACTGGTATCGCAAGGACCTATTACGAAAAGCAAGGTTAAACAGGGTTCTACAGAGTTAAACAGATATAAAATAAATAAAAATAGGCTTCTAGGGTCGTTCTAGGTCAAACGGGTCAAACCGGTAAAATCTGGGTCAAAAAGTCAACACTGGGTCCAAAAAGTCAACTATGGGTCAAATCTAGGTCAAAAGTTGACTTTGGCGGTCAACCGGGTCAACTACGGTCAACTCTAGGTCAAACTAGGGTGCCCCTAAAATTCTAGGTCAAAACTAGGTCATTAAGCTAATAAACCCTCAAACTCGCCTCCTTGAGATATCGGGATACCCTCGGTATCCGATACCTCAACCTACGCTATATGCCCCGCCTATACCCTTTAAAATATATACTATCACATATATACATATATATATATATATATATATATATATATATAAAAGCAAGTCTAACCTCAAACCTAGGCTAAAACTCAATACCTTGTCCCGACACTCAATACCTTGAGTATCTCAAGGTATTGAGATACTCACATAACCCTCTCACTAACACTAGCTAACTAACTAACTATCTATAATATATACTACCATGTACTAATATATATATATATAAAACATATATCTAACTATATATCTAACTATATATATATATATATATATATATATATATATATATATATATATATATATATATATATATATACAACCTAGTGTATAGGTAAACACCTCGATACCTTACCCCCGATACCCAACTTATCCCAATACCTTGGTATCTCAAGGTATTGAGATACCTTACCCGGATACCTTACCCTCTAACTATCTAGCTATATATATATATATATATATATATATATATATATATATATATATATATATATATATATATATATAACTTAGTATATAGGCTACCTCAATACCTTACCTCAGCTCAATACCTTGGTATCTCAAGGTATTGAGATACCTACCTTACTCCCCCTCTAACCTACTAACTAGCTTGCTATCTATGCATATATATATATATATTCCTAGCTATATATCTAGGCTAATAATGCATATATATATATTCCTAGCTATATATCTAGGCTAATATGTATATATAAACACATATGTATGTATATATATATATATATATATATATATATATATATATATATATATATATATCCACACATACACATACACATATATATATCCAACTCACATCATATATATGTATATCTATACTAATATCTATATATATATATATATATATATATATATATATATATATATATATATATATATATATATATATATATATATATATACATACATCTATATATATATATATACACTCATACACATATGAAAAGGGGGGGGGGGAGTTAATCGCACCGCGAACGCGCTGCTGCTGGAAGATGCTGCAGCGCGCTGCCGCTGCTGCCGCGGCGCTACTGCGCCTGAACGCTGCTGCTGCTGCTGCACAGCACGGTGGCTGTTGCTGCTGTTGCTGCAGCGCGCTGGCTGCTGCCTCCCTGCTCTCGACACACCACACACACAGACACACAAGCACACATATATATATATATATACATATATATATATATATATATATATATACAAACATATATACGTATATATATATACACACAACCAAATATATATATATCTATACACACTTACACACTTACGTATATAAGTACACACACACACACATGTATATACAAACACACATATCTATATATATATATAAACACACATATTTATATACACATACTCATATATATATATATATATATATATATATATATATATATATATATATATATATATATATATATATATATATATATATATATAAACATACACACACACACACACACACTTATACACACACACACACTCATACATATATATATATACACAAATTTATATACACATACTCATATATATATATATACATACACACACACACACACACACACACACATACACACACACACACACACATATATATATACACAAACACTTATAGATATATACATACACAAGCATATATATATATAAATACACACACTCATATAGATATACAAACACACACACACACACACACACACACACACACATATATATATATATATATATATATATATATATATATATAAAGACAAACATACATATATATATATATATATAAACTCATATATACATATATAAACACAACACACACAACACACAACACCCCACCAACGCACGCCCAACGACCCCTACACCTATAAATAACTATAAATATACAAAATATAACCCGAGAACTCTAGCACACACTCCCCGAAGCTAACCCAATGCGCGCACAAGCCTGAAACGAAGAAACTAAGTCAAAATAGCCGTTCGGTCATTTCGACGAACACGTGGTGTGCGGTTCGCAAAATCTCCTGAAACGCACACTAAATCTACTCGAAATTGGCCCAAAATTTACCCACGGATTCTAATTGATGTCTAGATCCTAGAAAAAAAATGCTAACTCGTCGATTTTAGGTCTGTGGCTAAAATGTGCACGCACATGGACCCTACGACGACGAAAACCCCCAAATCGTACGAAATGCTCATTTCTCCATGACACGACCTCACGGTCATGGTCATACTGGTCGTATTATCATAGTCTTAATTAGGGTCACTACACTATCTACCATAACACAAAAGAAAAGTCTAACATTTACTAATGAAGCACACCACAAGGAATGGAAAAGGACAGGAAGAAGAACAAAAGAGACAGACCTGCTAACCCGACACCCGTAGCATCGGCCTCATCGACCGTCAACGCATAAGCCCTTCCCTGCTGGGGTATATTCCTCTGCTGGTGTGGGGCATGATGTTGTGCCACAGGTGGCCTAGCTCCAACTCTCCGATCCTGTGCTCCACCCAATGGAGGTGTAGTGGGACAATCTCGCATCTGGTGAGCAGTGGATCCACAGAATAAACATACCTTCAGCCTCCTCCTATAAATATCCCAAGTGTGTCCTGCCTTCCTGAAGTAGGCACAAGTGGACACTCTCTGATCTTGACCCTGCTGCGCTGTCTTCTGCCCATAGGGACGCTTAGCCGGTCCCGCACTACCACTCGTACTGCCTGAATCATCCCTGCCTCTCTTGGACTTGAGCTCCAAGTTATCCTCTGCCCTCTGAGCGTCTCCTACGATCTGCTCGAAAGTTGCCTCGCGGTCGCTCCAAGTTAAAGACTTGACCGCCATGACCAAGCCCTTGCGAAACTTCCTCGCCTTTGCTGCCTCACTCAAGCCATCTACGAATCTGCCCAGATGGCAGAACTCTGATGTGTACTCATCCACTAGCATGCTCCCATGGATGAGTGCCTCGAACTGGCTCTCCAAAGCACTGAGTGCCACATCTGGGAAAAACTTCTCCTTAAAAAGCCTCTTGAAAGCCTCCCAAGTAAGCCCTGGTGCCGCGATCCTCGTATCAGTACGATACCACGTCAAAGCGAGGTCGAACATCTGACTGTCCGCTGCCTCTATCTGTATGCTGTCTGGAATCTGTGCCAGCTTGAAGATCCCCTCGATCTTCTCTATCCAGTCATCCGCGTATAGGATCCCTTTTGTACCCCAGAACTCCTTGGGCCGCATCCTCTGGAAGTCAATGATACTGCCCGGCCTCGGATGCTGAGTCTGATCTTCCTGTGGCTGGATCTGAGCTACTCTGTCCACTGCCATCATGGCCACCTGGTGGGCGTTCTCAATGCCCAGCCTCATCACATCCACTTGACGGTGCTGCGCGTCCATCATCTTCTTGAAGAATGCAAACAACTGCGCGGTGTCTACTTGTGCAGGAGGTGGTGGAGGAACTACCGGAACGACTGGGGTAGTCCTCGGATTGACAAGTAGAGGAGGATCTCCGAGAGAAACAGATACTCCAACAACCACAGGAGTGGTGAGTGGAGTGGTAGCAGCTGCCTGAATATGAGCTGGACGAGAGATAGCAGACCCCTCGGTAGCAACTACTGGAACGGTACGATGGGATCATGTCTTCGGAGGCATCCTGAACACAGATCAAAAGAAGTCAATACGGTGCAAGATACGATATCATCAAAGAAGGACAGTAATATTTCAAAGAAAGCAATTTCAGAATAATTAGATTGACATTGTTCCTAGTCGTGATTGAGTACACTCTCATCCTAGATCCTAGATTCTAGATCCTAGAGCAGGCTCGCAGCAATACAACTAAATCGTTGTACTACCATAATATCGTACTAATTACGAATCGAGACCTGTATGGGGCCGCCACTAAAAAATGTGTCCCGACCCACACCCGAAAAATCGGACATGAGTCGTGGGTACGTCCAGCCTACGCCGCAGCATCGGCGGTGGAACCCTGTCTAGGTCTACTATCTAGCTAACAATCTCACACAATATATATATACTTGTCAAAATCTCAACTCCAAATGGAGGAGCAATATCATAATGATAATCACAAGTACTCAATCACGAATCTAAGCACGATAAGATAACAAAGAAGTCTACAAACTACAAAGTCTAAACAACTGCTACTAAAACAACAACAACATCAATAATAATAATAATACAACATCCTGAATCAAATATAATACAAAGTCTCAATCCAAAACCGGGGACAAACCCGGTACCAAAGCTAATAAAACAACAACTGAGGTCCTAGTGATCCCGGCTACCAACCCGGAAATCACTCCTAAACTAGGGGGTCCCTGTCTGCACCATCAACAGACTGAGGTCCATAAAACGTCGGACACCAATCTTCCGGATCCTCTGGAAAAAATTTGTCCAGTCAGGACTGGAGCAAGTACACCTCTAACAACAGTTCCAGTTAAATATAAAAACTATAAAACAGTTGTAGCAAGTAGCAAGGTGAAGGAAATAAAGTATGAACAAGAAATATATATATATCACTGGTAATGACTGTAAGATACAAGAAATCTAAACTAAGAGTAAGTTTGTGCACAAGAACGTGTAGTGAGTCCAGTAAGAGTACATGTAATGAGTCAAGTCCAGAAACTATAAGTGAGACCAACAAGAAATGCAAGAGAGTCCAGACTAGAAAGAATGAACTCGTGTCTTTGAAATACTTGTTTCAACATATAAACGACTAGGGGTAAGTACGGCTCACCGCACACTGGGTGTGTAGCTGCTATCATTCCAGATTAGACCAGAGGGGGTGATTCCAGTGATTCTAGTTGGGAATATTTACATGTCTACTCGAGTATTTCCCCGTCCCGACTAGTACAAGTGAATCCAAGATCCGACACGTAAATCAAGTATGAGTCTAGCCAGAAACATGAGTAATGCCTGTAGTGATGAGAGTAGGTGATTCCAGAATAGAGGCTAAAAATATAAAATATACGTATCGCAAGTAAATGAATCCAGAAATACCAGTCTGTGTTGTGCCAAAAAATTAGATAATACTATACTAGAAGCTGAATTATAATAATCATCAGATAATAAAAACTATCAGAGAATGTACTCGCCTGACGTCCTGAGCAACTGGCGATCCGAACTGGTGTCGCATGGACCTATTACGAAAAGTAAGGTTAAACAGGGTTCTAGAGATTTAAACAGATATAAAATAACTAAAAATAGGCTTCTAGGGTCGTTCTAGGTCAAACGGGTCAAACCGGTAAAATCTGGGTCAAAAAGTCAACTCTTGGTCCAAAAAGTCAACTCTGGGTCAAATCATGGTCAAAATTTGACTTTGGTGGTCAACCCGGTGAACTACGGTCAACTCTAGGTCAAACTAGGGTGCCCCTAAAATTTTAGGTTAAAACTAGGTCATTAAGCTAATAAACCCTCAAACTCGCCTCCTTGAGATACTTGGATACCCTCGGTATCCGATACCTCAACCTACGCTATATGCCCCGCCTATACCCTCTAAAATATATAGTAGCATATATATATATATATATATATATATATATATAACTATATATATAAAAATCAAGTCTAACCTCA